>SNQJ01S0065829.1:94047-111792 GCA_010110895.2 Picea sitchensis | reverse complement strand
CTTACACGGACGATTCCTTAGGGTACGTCTCTTAGAAAGAAACTTTGATTATATTACATATTTTCATGTTCCTAAGAGATTAAACCAAATTACAAATACTTTAGCTAATCAAATTTTAGATTGGCATCTTGCACACATATGAAAGAAAATTGACATAAGCATGTAAATACATTTTTGCACACGTGATCCATAAGACACAAAAGATCAAAAAACCATATATAATATCATAAAGTAACCAGAGTACATAGATGGACACAAGCGCCTCAAAAATAGGACCAATAACGAGTCACAGGGCTTATGCCCTCAAAAAATATATACAAGTAGTGCTCGTGGCACACAAAAAGTATAAATAGGTTCAGGGCCTATGGGCCCTGTTATATTGGTCCACAACATGGGATAAACGCCTAAAAAATCGGAGCCATGTCCAAGGTGCCCCCACTACATGAGGCTGCATAGATGGCGGCAGGTCCTCAATATCTACCATCAGGACTGTGTGAGTGAGTGCAGTAAAGTTCCGCTCAACTTGTCTAAGTACCCTCTCAGCCTCCCCAGCTAGAAGGTCCCCTGCTACTGCTGGTCCCTCGACAACAGCAGCTGCGACTCCTTTCCGAGGATGACGCTTGTTCCATGCATAATCGACAGTTCGCACTGGTCCCACATCTGCATGCAACAAACGTATATCCATCAAATACTCTAACACATAAAAAAATGATATATATAACAAAAATGACATAAAAATTACATATACAACAGAAAAACTACAAAGGTGGAGACTTACCCATCTCCCCTCACTCCTCACCAGGAGGCACGGATATCTCAGGATCTCTCAAAATTCTATCTCTGCATATGAGTGATCCTCGATCACAGGGATCTCCCGTGACAGCCATGCAAAAAGGTCATCATCGAAGGACTCATTGGTCCTTCCACCACCATGTCACGGTAGTAATACTGCCCATCTACATACAACAAGAAAAGAGTCCTAATGTCCTTGTACCACTTCCCAAGGACTAAAGCTCAGAACTCTCTCGAAAAAGAATGAACACAAAATAGTCTCGAACTCGAAGTTCCTCTGTGTCCACTGGTGGAAATCTATCAATTGCCTCTTCATACACTCCAGTAGTGTGGTACTCCAGTAAAAAAATTGTGCATTCAAGCACTAGATAGCACAGTTCATCTGTGTGTGGGATGCTTGATGCAAGGCTGTTGAACCGGTAATCCATCCAATGAGCAATAATATCACTTGCAGTGATAGGTTAGTGATCTTACTTATTGGCACCTGGGAGCTCAAATGGTTTGTCCCAACCTCATAGTGCAGGGCTATCAGTTTCACTATGTTATGTGACCCCGATGGAAACGTCCTGAAATTGACTGGTTCCCCTCTCCTTGAGAGGCCAGTAAAAAAGTAGATATCCTCGGTGGTGGGCACCAGTGATTTCCCCTCTAGCATGAAGGCCTCTGCATCAGAGTGTTGATAGTCAACCAAGGCATTCAGTAGCCTCGTTTGCACTCACATATACGGACATAGGAAGAACTTTAGAAAACCACATTGCATCAACGTGGCCAGGACATTCGGATCTCCCGCAACCAACTCACCAACTTCTTCATGCTCCCTTTCCCTCCAGTGGACATACATCCTGCCAACACAACAAAGTTCAGGAGGGTGGGTGAGTGTTGTTTGGTTCTTTTTGTCTATAAAGGGAGGTCCACGCGGGCAGGTTTTACTCTGCTCGAGTGTACATGTGGCATGTCTAGAGACAGCCCACGTGGACCTAGGGCTGACCTTTTAAAGGTTAACGCCCACCCAAAACATGAAATAAAAAACAAAAATAAAGAATTGAATAGCTAGATAGGGGATTTTGTACTTACTTGGTCCAGACAGAAGTTCATTTCGTCCACTTTAGCTTCTGGAATCACATTTTTTATCAAAGGGGTTATTTTGGCTCTAGAGTCAATTTCCAAATCAACAATGGTGATAATGAGCTGCCAGCTTCTATTTATAGACTTTTTGGCCTCTTTTTATCACTTTTTTGGCCTCCCTTATCATTTTCTTTATACCAAAAACCATTTAGAGTGATTCAGGAGTTATATAGGAGGGATTTGATCGGGTATTGGGACATTTTTTTTGAGTTTTGAGGAAATTTTGACGGTCCATGAATTTTTTTCCAAGAATCAACTTGAGCATATAGGTTAGGTTACTACCTCGAATTTTGTGTCTCGTTGTATTTTTCCTCTGCCATAGGATCGATCCCATCAGGTTGTGACATGGAACCATCATATCTACTTTAGAAGTGTCACAACTTGGCAGTAGAGCTTACCAGAACATGGATTCCCTAGGTAGGTCCTGGTTGCATTATGGTGTCCATGCCGTCTCTAAAACATTGTAGGCTCGGGAGTCCTTATAGTCTTTTTTGAATATGAGTTTGAGCCTCATTTGCATGATTCTTCTTCACTCTTGATCTCACCCTCAGGACTCCCAAAAAATAACGGGTCTTCTTTTAAGTCCTTTTCAGACCCTCTAAACATGAAAATATTGTCGAGTGATCTTATGGCCTTTCACGCTTGTTTAACTGAAATTTGAAGTCACGTCTATCCGATGATAGTTTACCCCTTTTTTGGTCCAAAAGGTCAACTATACGAATAAAGGTATACTCTATGGAAATTCCGTTCTTAGAAGAGTACTCTCAGGTATAATTTTATTCCTTTTTCGGGCCTGAGGGACTAAACTTATGAAAAATGAACTCCCACGAAGTCCATAGTTAATCTCTTTTCAGACTCCCTAAAATTGAAAAGATAACCGAGTGACCTTATTTTTTCACACTCGTTAAATTGGTCCAGAAGAATATTCTTGACGGAGTCCATAGTTAAGATTTTTTCATACTCCTTAAAAATGAAAAAATGGCCGAGTGATCTTGTCTTTATCACACTCGTTAAAATGGTTTTGAATAGATGTCTTGTCGATGCTAGTTTACCCCTTTTTCGAACTAACTAGACTACCTTAAAAAAAGGTACCCCAATGGAGTCTCCTTTTATGTTTTTTCAGACTCTCTAAACATGAAAAACCACCGATCTTACCTTCTCTGGACTCATTAAACTTACATCAAAGGACATTACCATTGTGTGTTTTGTTAACTGCTTTTTCATACCTTCTATATCAGCCTAGTAACAGGTTGCTTCTGCATTTTAACACCCTTGGCCCCTGGAGGATTTTTCCCGAGTATCATTATTTTGAACATCAGTCTTTCCCTTGTGCCTCGAATTTGTATGTTTTCAATAATCGTTCCTCCTTTGTAACGTAATATTCCTTTATTCTTTTTCCAAAACTATTGAAAAGGAGAAAACAATCAAATATACCCCAAAAAGAGGAAGGGAAAAGTATTTTCTTTATTGGCAGCATAATGAGTCGCCCTTGGATAAATCAAATCTGTCCATTTGTTCATCAAACTATGGGATGTAGTATGACCTTAGGAAGTTTTTCTCGCTATATAGAGTTGTTTCCTCTACCATTTGGTTATCCTTCCAAACATATGGAGAGTTTGCGTTGCCTCCTACTTCGTAGATTTATGATTAATGTCATGCTTCCTGAGTCTCATCATTTGTCGTGCTATTATCCAAGGGAAGTTTGTCACCAAGCCTGAGTCGGCCCCTTTGCAATATGTCTCTTGTCCTCATACCTAGCCATCTTGAACATCTAATCAAGTCCTTGTTCGAAATCATTGAAGCCTTCAGTATGATCATCAAGATTATCAATTCCATGACCGACGAGCCATCGAAGACCTATGGGTAGTGCAGTCGTACACTCATATTACACTCCTACTTGAGTTTTGAAGATTTTGAAGTTGTTGCTCAAGCTATGAAGATCTCATCTCCAGCCATTAGGTCGAATCAGCTTCTGGAAGATGGATACTCTATATGTATATCTTTTTGATTTCAAGATGTAGCTCCGTTGTGTATTGTTCACGGCTACTCTTTATAGTTATTTGACATGGATCTATAGTGTATTTGATTGGTAGCCATGGTTCTATTTTATCCCGAGCATGGTTATGCCTGCCTTGGTGAGACATCTGTTATTTTGCAGACAGTGCCTCCCAGTTCCTGATCCTTGGGCTCAATCGTTCGACACATTAGTAAAGATTGGTAATGTATTTCGGCCATCAGATGTTCTTTTGACCTCACACATTAGGGTGATCTTATATAACCCTAAATTGCACCACACATGCTTACCTAGCATTAGGCCATCTCATATCCTTTCTTTTCCAAAGCACTGCTAAAAAACTCTTTGAAAATCCTCTTTTATAAAGGCACACGCGCCCTACTCCATTACTACACGCGTGTACACGCTGGTTGGCCCAAAAAATCCCACATGGACTGACAAAAGCACAAAAAAAGGAAAGTTGCCGACGAAACACAAAAGCTATGGGTGAGTTAACTGAAACTCCCTGCCATGCATGGCCGAGGGTTCGTCCAAATACCTAGCTCCTTCTAGCCTATAAAAGAAGGGGCAGGGGTCCCATTTGTAAGGAGGAAAAATATAGCAAAGAAACTCTGCCCATTTATGTATTTCCATTGTCCCAACCCTTTAGCCTTTCCTTGTGACAAAGGAGATTCAAAGCAAAGTAGTTGGAGGACAGTAGAAGAGGAGCCCAGGATCAGGTTCGAAGAGCGATGGCCAGTCTCAACTTTTGTAAGTTGACTCATTCAAAGTAGTAAAGAAAATGCTTTTCAGATCCCAATTCATGAACTTTTATAGTTTGATTAGTATATATTTGGATTTCTAACCCGTTAGTATATAGGTAGGATGCATGCATATTTGTTGCTTGTCTTGGATGTAGGTCATCTTTGGAAGGAGTATTGCGAACAAGTAATCAAGTACAATGGAGGATCGACATCAAACGCCAGAAATGAGGTAGGTTGAACTTTCCATGCATTTACTAAGAAAAGGGGATTTAAATCTAGGGATGAAGGTAGAAAGTAGTTTCTCTTCGGTCATATCCACATGCAAAGTTTGAACTCTATTTGCTAGTCCGTAGGGAGATTTCCCTCACGATAGTGCTCCTTTCAGAATACGAGGTGGAGGTTTCGTATTTTCAATCTACAAGGGTGTTTCCAAAGGAGGACGAGGAGACTATGGACCTATAATAGTTTGTGAAGAATCATAATCATGAGATCAAGTGGATAGATCAATATGAGACTTGACCATATTGACGCATAGATGGACACCTTCATGTGCCGAGGGGTTTCGACTCCCACTCGATGCATTTTTGGTGTCGGAGGCCCCCGAGGCCATATGTTGATTATGCAAAAATGGGTTTGTCATCACAACGTGCAGCTGTGATAAGAGCCTCGAGGATTCCTCGATTTTGGGGCATAGTTGTGTAAGGTGATTATCTTTACAAAGTTTACAAGGTAAAATCACTTTCCACTTTAATTTCTTTCCCTCACTAGCATTATTATTCAATCTATCATTGTTAGTGTCGTCCTTGGATTTATTATTATCTTTCCCACCCTTACGATTATTACCTCATTCTTTCTTCTTAGTCCCTCCTAGTTGATGGTTACCATTTGGGTTAGACGATGACTGTACATAATGCACATATGTTGAATGGGTGGTAGTGGAGGATGAAACCGAAGCTTGTCCTTCTACAGGTTGGCTTGGAGACAAATATTTCAACCGGTTCATCACCAAGTCTGTAGTCTTAGAATTTTTAGAGCCTATGATTCCATCGGCATGAGGCCCGAGCTTTTTTCTAGGGTCGTAGTTTGACCGTGGTGCGTCAGGGCTAATTTAATAAAGCATCCCATATTGAGAATATATGAGGTCCAATTGTTGGGCTTTGAAAATGGCTTCTTCCTCAGATGTTACTCCGTATGTAGAGACATCCTTCGAAATATAAGGCAATAAGGACTTGAGGAACCATTCCAACATAAACTTTGGAGGAATGTACGATTTAATCAACCTCTTCCATCTATGCCACTATTAGATATGGTTCAAGATATGCGTGGATTTTTCTTGGTGGAAGGACAACAAAATTTCCATGATGGCATCGTAACGAATCGACAACTGGAAGTGGTTGAGAAAAACCAATACCATCTGATTGAAAGTTCTATATGTTCCCCCCAATAGCTCAATGTACAATTTCGTGACGACCCATGTGAGGGTGTGTTTAAATAGCCTCAAATGAATAGAATCGTCATTTAGGGAGTTAGATGAGCACCATAGATGAAAATTAGTGAAGGCACCCAGATCCTCACCATTCTTTCCTTCTAATTTTGGAATGTCCTAAGGAAGCTTGGCGGGGACGAGGGGCCATGACAGATCGTGATGCATGGGGTCATTCATTAATTTCGACAAAAATGGAAGATTAAGCATGGCCATAAAAGGGAGCTAGGGCTGCAGTGTCCAAGCCCATGCTCCCAGGAAATATTGGGCCTTAGGGATTGTAGACCGTCCAAGGTTCTGGTATATACCATGGCCTTGTCCAGTAGGATAATGTCCTCCTCCAAACTAATTCATGAAAGGTTGTATGTTCACCATACCCACGGAAGTAACATGATGAGGGTTATATGCATTTCCCCCAGCCAAAGGAACTCCATGTTGGGGGTTTCCCATACTGTGCAACTGACTCCTTATGGATGGAACACCATAGGACAGAGGGGGATTCACCATAATAAATGCGTTCGTCGGAATCGACATGGATGAAGGATGAAATATAGGAAGTGAACTATCCTCTCGATTGAGCACTCCATTCCATAGAATTGAAGCTAGGATTAGGCCCATAGGAAAGAGGATTCCAACCTCCAACAATAGGATTTTCTTGGGGAATATGACCTCCACCAAACGAGAAAGGAACATAAGGAGGCGTCGTGCCCCTAGACCCAAAACTAGGATTCACACTAGTCATTGAAAAGGAGGATGATATTTGCGACGTCATGTCAAGAATACCAAAAGAAAAGGGATTAGAGGCCAAAGGTATTGACTGAGAATCATGACTCAACATACCAAAAAAATTTCCAAAAGGGTTCATTCCCGTGGGTCGAGTAGAACTCATAGGTTGGGTATCACTAGAGGAGGGGACCTTCGACACCCACACTGTTAAGGATGAAGGAGTCAAAGGGATCCCACTAATCACTTAATAGAATGGAGTCACACGACTCACCGAGACATTTAGGTCTAACTCAGTACTCATAACTGGATGATCACGAGGTGGAGATATAAGTACCACACTTATTAACTCTATGCCTTTTAGGAGGAAACTTTGGTAAAGGATCAAGATGTGGTGGTAACTGAAGAGACCGATGAGGAGGTTTATATTTCTCCATGATGACCCACAACTCAAGATATAAAAAAATATCCTAGGGCCAACTAATAATCAGAGAGCACACCAAAATAAAGAAAAAATTTCAATGCACAAAAATAGGATATAGTGGCTGAAAGGGGCCTCCCTCACTAGAGTAGGTATGTCTCACCTAAGAGGATCTTGATACTCCCTTCAAAATATTGGAGGTATCATAATCAATTATAAGGGCCCTTGTGGGTTTAACAACGCAGTCAGTTAGATCCCCTGGAGAGGTAATCCTCCATAAAGGTTGTGTGTTGTCTGACCCTTATTTGACTCAGGGTACCTACAGAATAACCCCTACAAGGAACCTATGTGGATACCTATGTTAAGAAACTAGATTCACCACAATATAACCAATGCGCAGGCGAACAGTCGAGAGTTCGGTCCACCGTATGGGCAGGGTAACAAAGCCCAAAATCTTGAAAGCACCACCTCTCAAAGAGGTAAAGGTACTAGAGAGACCTCCAAATATGAATGGAACCCAAGAAATATCTCTGACGCTAGGAAGTTGTTAGAGGGATATCTCTGCAACTAACTTTGAGTGACCTCGTGCTTAATTACAGTGTGAGTGGAGCCTCCTGACGTCATTGATTACATAATGGGTTTCACCACTCCCTAGTCAGACACATATTTTTATTTTAATATCCTTGGAGAAGTTTACTCACAAAATCCTATTCTAAGGCCATATGTCCTATACTTGTTTGTGTACCCTGAAAAATAAAATCTTTTCTAATCAATTTTAATTAATCATCGTTAATTTTAATGGCTTCTGCTTACTCAAGAGGTGCAGTCGTGAAACTGATGGTATTACAACTCAACATATAAAAATAAGAAAATATAAAAAAACTGCTAAGTACTAGTCTTGAATTTTAAAGAGATGGTATGCTTCTAAATGCAATATTTCCAATGCAATCTCTACAATTTCAATGAAGTACAATCTTTCCAAATGTGTCAAAATAAAAGCAAAGTAATTAAAAGTGCAAATTCCATAATGAGAATAAATAAATATTTTTTTTGTATTTCGATATAAATAAAAGAAAATGCAAGGATTGAATAACATCTCCACATGCAGACCCTACTGCAAGCAAAAAGAGACAATCCAATCAGGATACCAAGAAGAAAACACTCAGACCAATGTGCAAGGAAAACCGATGAAAAAGATGATAAGAAAGAAATCCACCCAAAAATTCAACAATAAAAAAGTTTCCTATCTCTCTGTAGGCACTTAATAATCAGAATAGGGACCCAAGAAGACTCAAAAACCAACAAAACTCACCCAACAAACACCAAAATCAGCCAACAAGACTCAAGAGATGATGTATGCAATTTTTGAGCAACAATCATGTATATACACACACCCTAAAGGAAGAAAACTCACGTATATACGTGTTTGTCAAGGGAAAAACCATGTATACCAAGAAAAACACTGCCAGGGAAAGGGTTAAGCCAAGAAACTCAGATGAAAGGTAAAAAATAGGTTTTCAAGCAACAAATGGTGAGGAAACTCAAGAAAACAAAGAGAAAAACACTTGAAACCCTGAAAAGGAGATCACATCCCGAATATGGTAGCCAAGTATGTTATGAGGAAAATCTCTCTATGGCTATGGGTAAACCACAACAGACGGAATGACACACAGAAATCAACTCTAATCCTAAGTATGGTATATAAATGAAATGTTAACAAGACAATGCTAAGAGCACGGACATTCAAAGAAGCCATCGTTGAGCATGCGACTCAAAGATTTATAACTGCAACTTGTCCTCAACAACCAAGATACAAACGGATATGGTGATAATATATAATGTTAGTATATCAATTAGCATAATCCATTAACATACATGACAAATTCTCCCATGGAATAATAATTCAAATATTTGCAAGATATCAATTGGACGAGAAAAGAGTATTTCTATTATAATAATCAACAAAAGTACATAGGTGAAAAAATTTTGTAACGACACATATTGGAACCGAGAAACAAAGTCTCTCTAGCTGGGCCTCCACCACTTCAATCCTCCACCAAAGGCAAGCTCATATATGGGAGTCAATGGGGTTGTCCATCATGAAGAAGGAAGAGCTTAGGGG
Organism: Picea sitchensis; assembly: GCA_010110895.2. NCBI lineage: Eukaryota > Viridiplantae > Streptophyta > Pinopsida > Pinales > Pinaceae > Picea > Picea sitchensis. The sequence continues at coordinate 102,369 of SNQJ01S0065829.1, read as the reverse complement.
TTGAACAAAAGGAGTTCAGACTTTCAAGGACAAAGGCATGCATATTCAATATGAAATGAAATTTATTTAGAGTGTCTTTGCTCTCAAAGTTGAATTGTTGAATCCCTCAAGGCTTGGATATGAATCAATTTATAGCCTTTGAATGGAACTGAAGGGCTGACTCAGAGCGTTTCCAGTATGTGGAACGTCAAGGATCATGGATCTCGTGACATGGCATGGAAACTCGATATAATTTTTAATTTTGAGCACCAAACCTAATGTACATGGGATTTAGTGGAGAAACCACATATACACTTGTTTTATAATTGATAGGGTGTGTATATGTGGAAAAATGTGCATTTTTGGCTCTGGAGTGAAAAAAAATGGGATTTCAAGTCTGCATAGGAAAATGGAAGTCCATCCAAGCAAGTTGCATGGAGTGAGGAAAAATTTGTTGTAACACTCCTCCAACTCAGCCAATCTGTTGTTGCTTGAAAGAGAGGAAACCAATGAAAAATCATCCTTGAATTTCTTTGCAAACTCATCTATCTCAGTAGATGTTGAGGTTGCCATTTCCGTCTCCTTCTTATTCTTATTATTCTTGGGACAATGGATGGCATAGTGAAACATATTGTGATATGCAAAGAATCTCACTTTTCCCATGTCTATGGAACATCCCACTCCACTACTCCTCTTCGCATGAAGAGACACATTCTCCTTCGTGTCATGTAACTCAAAAAAGGGTGTTGTACAGTAACTGAAACTGTGTGTTGATGGAGACAACTGCAGCGCCCTCGTGGGCAGTTTTGATAAAGGCATAGGACAATTTTGATGAGGAACAATACTCTGAAAAATAGGCAATGATACATGTAATAAGTATCATGGAGTCTATGGGCATTGATATCCCAACAAAGTTCAGAGGTCTTCAAAAAATATAAAAAACAACTCCAATAGTCGCAAAGTAAGACCCACTGTAACATGAGAAAGTGTTGAAGTCGAATGTTATGGGGGTCAACGACAGCAGAGAGAAATGATGGTTCTCCATGTGTCATCCAAGACTCCTCATTATAAAGGTAATGAGATTCAAGATACAGTTGCCCTTCTGGAAACTGTGTTGATGTCGACAAAAAGGGAGATGCGACTCCAAGAAGAAAAGGGCTTCATGAAATCCACTAGGTGAGGTCAGGAACTGAGGTACGTGGACAAAGTCAAGATGCGTGGAGACTCAAGAATGCCCTTGGTTGGGGATATATGCGAAGTATAAGTGGCCGCAACCGTTCAACTAGGTCGAGTGTCAGGGGGACAACAAGACGTGGGATAAGTTGTGTTAGAGGCGGGACAAAGTGAACAAACTTAGAGAGTGTTATCATCCTATAATTTATAGGATCAACTAGTGACTGGGATATTATTTGTCTCTAGTGTTTTTGTTGACAAATGATTTTTCATTCTGCAAATAATTTGAAAAAGAAAAATAAAAGAAAAAGAAAAGAAAAGAGGGCATAAAAGAATTCAATAAAAGCCCCATGCAATAATAGTAACTTGGTCCATACCTTTCAAGCATGGCCAAGTTCCTTTTAAATTGATGTTGATAGGGTAGTGAATGAGTTTGGCTAAATAGTTTAATCTTAGCCAAAGTGTCTAGGTTATATTAGTGAATAAATCTGGCCAGACTGTCTAATCTTGGTCAGATAGCCCCAAGGTAGAGTAAATTCTTAACCCAACAGTCTAATCTGGGTTAATTGTCATAGGAAGCTAGGGTAGAATATAGGCTAGTTGCTTTATTGTTTCATTTTAATAAAACAACTTGATGTAAATGTTGCACCATGTTTCATATGCTTAGAAGATCGTTTGGTCGAGCCCCATGGTGGTGTCATGAAAAGTTTGGAGAAAACCCATGAAAAAGCATTTATCCAAAGTTTTCTAGGTGCATGTTTTGTCCACGCCCTCACTTATGCTCTTGTCATATCAATGGTCTAGATGATCGCACCCAAATCTATGGTGGACAGATCATTCTGAATCGCCCCGACCATTCTACCTTTAATGGAGGGGGGGGGGGGTTCCGGAATCACTGATAAGACTTACGCACATATGGACAACTCAGGATCGAGCGCACAAATCTACGATCAATGTTGGATTCCAGACCCCCCCGTCTGTTCTGCCTTTAATGGAGGGGGGGGTCTGGAATGTGTCATAAACATCGTGCATAGATCTGTGGCTCAGAGGCAGGTGCACAGATCAAGGGCCCAATATGTATTTCGAACCCCCCCGAATGATCTACCTTTAACTAAGAGGGGGGGTCCGGAATGGTATTATTCCTCTGGAGGGTCCCTTGTTATACATGGCAACGATCTAATGACCCCGAGTCCCATCATCTCCTGCTGTCTGACAGACCTTCGTCGCCTTTGGACGTCACCTTCCCCCTTTCCTGAAATGATCATGTCCCATAACTGTTGTCAGTCCTTCCCCCCTCAGTCACTCGCGGCAAGCCCCTTACTATGACTTTTACCTCCAATCGATAGCTGCCATGTCACCTGTCCGTATTTCCTCAGCTACCGTCACCCACCATCTCACCCTCAAAATGATCCGTTGGCCATTTATTACTGGATAACCTATCCGTTATCCAGCTGACCTGTCTCCCGCGCCCAACCGACCCCCGTTTACTTAAAACTACCGTTATTCCCCCTTACTTTCGCTATTCACCCATCGCACCAGAGAAATTCACCGCTTACTCCTCCGTTACAGTCCGTTGTCCTCATCCACAGTCAGTCGCCCCCACTAACATTGTGTTTTATTGCAGGTACTGTTGAAGGAATGGCGCCAAAGTCCAAACAAGCAGAAGGAGAGGAGAATCCATTTCTCCTGCCTCCTGTCGACCTGGACAGGATCCCACTGGTCCACAAAGACCGATTAATCATAGATACAACATGCGATTTTGATTTCTCAGACCTTCATTCGTGGCTCATGGAATTTTTCCTGGACCAAAGTGATGAAATTGGACTCTGGGATTCCAATTTACACCTCTACCTCTTCCCTCAAATCCACCATTTTCCCGAGTTCGCTCTCAAGTGTCAAGCCCACTATATTCCCAAACAAAGAGCTGTCATCTCCTCATCCGGAGAGATCCTGTTCCTCATCATGCCCGAATCCGTAGACCAGATGATCCAAATCCCCCGAGCCGACTCTGTGTCTCCCCTCAACCTGGAAATTCTCACAGAATTATACCAGAAAATGATCTTCCCCCAAAGAGCTCAAATATTCGAGCTTTTCCTTCCCCCATCCGCTCAATTTCCCTCCACAAATCCTCCTTATCCATCTTCCATGTTCTCGACTAAGGGAAACCAGGTCATCTCATCCCTTTGTGCTTTGTTAGGTTACTATTCTAATCAGTGGGTAGATGAACCCATTCTGGGTTTTCTATCCATCTTCTCTACCGATGAAAATCCCACCACCCAGTTTGACTTCAGCACATTCTTGGCAAACAATATTCACGAATAGTTCATGAATTTCGGCACGGAAGACATGTTTAGATACTCATCGATACTAGCATACTTGTTCGTCTTCTTCCAGGTGGATAAATTTGGCTTTTCCATGAAGAATATGGATGGAGATGGTAGACCTCAGGCAGTCACAGCATGAACCTCCTTGCTTAAGCACAAATCCACTGATTTCAACTTCAAGGAGTTTATCGACCAATTCTACCACCATGTGGTAAGTATGCTAGGCGATAGGCCTGAGCCTCGGATAAACGATGAAGTTCAGAGGATCCTGCATCTCTCGGACAACACAAAGACCAAGGATTGGTACCTGTATCAATATTACACCGAGATCAGAGTATACGGGTGTGAGTTGGCACCGTATAAGCTTCCCAAGTATCTGCCTGTCGGAATTTTTTCTCTAGAATATATAAGGTAGATAATAAATTCCGATGATATCCATTTTGTGTCATTGAAGAAAAAGCAGCAAATTAGAATCAAGGGGAAGATTGGCTACTTCATCTGCAACAATCATGGAGCTGGGCAATAAGCAAACAGGATGTTGAGGGAGATGAAGTTCTCCATGAGCTTCCCATGGCATTATGATCCATGTGGGATCATCTCAAAGATGAGGGTGAAGAACAAGAACATCCCATATGTTCATGAATCTAGGCCTGAAATGGAAAAAATTTCAAATCAGACAGTGTAGGAGCCTAACACATTGGTTGAAGGGGAACAGCAGGATCCCCCGACCACTGTGTCACAAACGACCACGCCACAGGTCCCAAAAGAGAAAAGTCTAAGGAAAGATTTATCTTCGCCTGTCATTGAGGTATCTTCCAAGGAATTCCATCTGCATACCAAGAGGCCTAAGACTATTGCAGCTCCTGGCCCGACTAGGGAAAAATATGCCCCGTCCACTACAGTGGCCAAAGCTGGTGTTCCGCCATTCGATTCGAGCCTCCATAAGGCCATAACCTCAGCAATGCTGGAAAAATATACAGATCCTCCATTAACCACCCAGCCAAGTAAGGTGGGACCGAAGCTGAGTATCTTTGAGAAATATGAGCTGATCAAGAAAAGGAACTAGACCCTGACCAACAGTACTTGTGCCCAGTTCTGGAAGCAGAAGTCGACTGCGCAACATAGGTTGTTATCGGCATTCGACACTGAGAAGGGTATAATTCATATGGAATTCCTCCAGGCACAGGTACCAGACCCCAAGGTGATCACTGACTATAAAAGGGCCACCTTTGAATTCCAAACAAAGGACGTGCATCTGGTCGATCAGATGGATCTGCACAAGCAGACAGGGGAAATGGTTTTCTATACATTGGTGCATGATTCCACTTCTGCATCCAGATTGCAGGTGTCCCTCAATAATGTTCAAACACAACTCAAGTTGGAGAAGATTTCGTCCTTTGCAAAGGACAATATGATCAAGACTCTGGAGGAGCTGGTCCTCAAAATCGGTTACAATCCTTCAAATGTGAAAGGAGTTGAGGAAATGATCAAGAAGAAGAATGCTGACATAGCCTCCTTGAGGAAACAATTGAAGCTCCCACCCACAGAAGATTCACAGGCAAAGGAGATAGCAGAGAAAGAAGGAGAGAAAGATGAAATGCTCAAGCTTCTCATGGAGCAAAATGCACAGCTCAAAGAAATGGAAGCTGAGATGGAGAAACTATTAAAAGAGAAAGAGCAACTGAAGCCAATGGAAGTCATTCCATTGAGTGCTATTCCAATTTCAAGAGCGAGCACAGCATCAGTGACTGAAGTCCCATCCGCAACTCCATTGACATCCCAGGAGAAGACATCCGACCTGGCTAAGTCCATGGAAAAAATGAACCTGCAGGAAACAGAGATCAGCAGGATAAAAAAGGAGATTGGGAACCTTCAGGAACTCAAATATTCCTTTCAGACCAGCCTCTCCAAGGAAAAGCAGGTGACAGAGCAGCTCAAGCAGGAGCTACAACAGCTCCGGAAGCAAACAGTGGTAGGGAAGACTTTGGTTGAGGTTAAATATAATGTATGGACAGACATCACTAAGTCCATGAACGAGATATGGCCAATGATCCAGATCATGTTTGAGTAGAATGAAATGGTCCAGAGAAGAAAATAGGCCATTGAGAATATCAAAGTAGAATTGGGAGACATTCCAACACAGGCAAACGAGATCATCAAGTTCCTCAATTCTAAGACCAGGGAAGAGCTAGAAGAGCTGAAAATTGAAGACAGAACAGAGACCATCCTTGAGGTCAAAAGAGTTTTGACCAAGAGAGGATTAATMTTCAGCTGGAAGAAAAGGTTCAGGCCATGGACCTAGGGGTACAAAGATTCTTCAGTAAAATTGAGGCTCTACAGAAGAAAGGTCTGCCTGGTCTGAAGGTAATCAATGATAAATTGATGACACTCCCAGACTACAAGAAGAGATTGGCCGACGTGGCTAAGGATAGTTCAAAGTTTGTAGGAATTCAAGGGAGCATCACTGGCAAGGCATTTTTAGATTCTCTTCAGTGGGACATCATTATCCAACATGAGATTCGATACATTTTCCTCACCAAGCCTACCTTCACCAAGTATATAGAAATGGACGAAGTGTATCAAAGACTTCTCAAAGTCAACGTGCCCAGTCATCTCCGATGGGAGGAGCTCTGTGATCTGATCGAGTAGAAGATGAGTTTTCCCAGTCCATCCATTTGTCCAGTCAGATGAGGTCATGCAGAGGCTTCATCAACGGCCCACCCAGAAATCAGCGTGCAGTTACACCACATCATCAAGCATTTCCTAAATTTAGGAAATTTGTTAAGTTAGTTAGGCTAAAAATAGATTTAGCATGACCTGATCATTAATGACAGGATCATTTGTAATTCAAGTTATAAATACTTCACCTTTTGAAGTATTGGTGGTTGTTGATCTTCACACCCTGACGCTATCAGACTGTAATATTTTTGAAGAGATCTTCCATTAATAAAAAGGAGTCACTTTTATAGGATTCTTGCGTGTATTCACTGGTGATGTTTTTCTCTCTAAGTTGAATGTTATTCTCTCTTTGTCATCATTTTTTTTTTCTGAATCTAATCTTTAGAAGTAACGAAAGTAGCAGGATTTATCTCGTATCCCTGTTCCTGACTCGAAAGATTTTAGTGTTTTATCTTCTGGTGTTTTCAATAAAGAAATTCTTAATTGATTCTTTGTTGAAATTATCTTTCTCATATTTTCTATTGTTCATCATTTAAGATACTAAAGAATCCAGCGATTACATTATCTCGCCCTGTGAAAGTTTTCCCTTTGCGTTTCTGGTTTGGATTTCATATTAAACACAGACCCCATAGCCCAATGGATGTGTAGACTGTCTCAACCAATTCGAAAAACACCTTGACAACAAAACCGACCTATTTCTTTACCTAGCCTAATATTTAAAACTATAAACATAGCTAAATTATATAGAGAGATCCCTCTCTGAAGTTGGAAGGGCTAGATCCCAGCTCCAAAAGTGGTTGGATAAAGTTGCATTTTGTGGATTTCTTCTGTGTCAACCTCTAGGAAATTTACCAAGTGCTAACAGAGAGCAGAGGTAGGTGGCCTATGGGATACTTGGAGTTTATGGATGATGTCAACAGGAGTAGGTGATAAGGAATTCCCCAACCAAGGGTGACATGGGTTGCGTTTTCCAAGAAGGTCACCAAAGGTGACGACAAAAAGCTATGTAAAATGCTGGAAACAACGGCTAAATTACAAAAAGAATTAAAAAAATTAGTGGGGATAATAATGTAGATACAAAAATGGGTGCCCCAGTGTAAGATGGCTTGGCCTGAGGATGGCGCAAGTTGGTTAAAAAACAAGTGGAGGGTTGGGGCCCCATAGGCGGGTTTCTATAGTAGGGAAATGTATGGAGGGAAATCTGAATATGGGCAAACCAATGGTGGATGAAATGGATGGTAAATGGTGTTGCGGGAGTGCAGTCAAAATAAAACCATGAAGAAGTGCCCTGGGATTTTGTTGGGTAGGCTAACAAAACGAGGAGAAGGAGTATGTGGCTAATTCGTGACATGATGTAAGACTATCGGGACTCCCATCCCTAAAGGTTGAAAACAACATGAGTGTCAAAGTGCCAAGGGGGGCTATGAAGGGGACAACTCATGTGGGGGAGAGTGCTACCAGGTGACAGTACCCAAAATGCAGTGGAGGCAACAGTACTACAGAGCTCGATATAGGGACCCTAAAGGCAAATTTTAGAGGGTGTGACTAGAGATGCAATTGAGATTTAGAGGGAATGATTACATGACAGTGTCGATTATATACCTGAAGGGGTCACGCTAGTGTGTGATGACCAAGTACCTACACACATGACAACCAAATACCCAACGTGAACAATATCTGAAGATAATTGAACATATAACCGTTTATTTGATAATTTTGAACATGAGCATGCGTACCTGAACAGGGTATGGAAAAATGGCTCTTCGAGGGCTAAAAAATGGCTCGGGGACTATCTTGATGTAGATGATGGGGTGTTGATCCTGTGGCTGAAGATAGATCGAAAAATGGATGCTCGAAGCTCCCAGAATTGAGTCTGGAAGTTTGGAAAAAAAGGGCCTATATATAGTTGTAGGGCCCACATTGCCACCTCATTTGTACTTGCTGCTATAGTGGTTAGAGAGGAGATTGCAGAGCAGATTTAGAGATTCCAAGAATGCGAGGAAGTCGATCCGAGAGGTGCGAGAGTCAGGTTAGTGGTCTCATCCTCCTGTACAGTAATTAGGTGTCAATTTTTGGGTAGGACCGTAATTATGGTTGTATGGTGGGTTTTTAGGGTTATGGCCCCCCAAATGTGCGGGCGATCGATGGAGACCCACGCATGAATGTG
>SNQJ01S0065829.1:74663-86799 GCA_010110895.2 Picea sitchensis | reverse complement strand
CCTTTACTATTCCTTTAACTCCCTAATGTGATTTAATCTAAGAAAGATTTGAAACTATCCTAGATTGTGATCATGTGGGCATGGTAGGGCCTATTACAAAACCTTTAAACTTCTCTAGTGATTTAATCTAAGAAAGTAAATTTTCACACTATACTATCTTTGTATCATGTGGGCATGTATGGGCCCATTACAATATTGAGATGTGTTTGAAAAATAAACTAAGAGGAGTCCCGAGGGGGCTATTGTCCTCTCCTAAAGATTTTATCTTTTTAAGGGAGATGAAGTTGTCTTTCAACCTCTTTCTAATTCTCAAGATTGCTTTGGAGTGCGAGAGAAGAGCATACTCAATGTTTGATATCCAATTTCTAGTCCCAATGCAAGTTTTATATGTTATGTAGAATGATTCCAACTTTTAGTCAAAGCAAGACATCCATGTGGTGAAATAAAAAGCAAAAAGAGGAAAAATAATGATTTTTGACCCCTAAGTGCCAATGTGTTTTGACTAATCCCTTTATATGAGAGGGATTGTAAGTGGTGCAGATTACAACATGCATGGAATCATCTTTAAGAAGGCTATGGGCCTTCAACAACTCATAAAAAATCTTACAATGTGTACGTTTTTGCATAGGTGCGTGGGTTTCAGACTAGACAGAGGCGCTCTGAGCGCCAATGCACGAACTAAATAAGAATTTTGAGCACAAGTGCATAGAAGGCACTGAGTAATGCAGTGATTTTGGCGCACGTGCGCACGATGCATGACTGTGGGCCAATAAAACCACACACAACTGTCACACGGCTGTGAAGAAAATTCTGGATGGAATTCTCTCAACTTAGCTTTGAATTTGATGTTTTGCAGGTTGGCTTGGGCCGGTTATGGTACCTGCAGGTTAAATAAGTAAAAAGAAGAGCTAAAATAACCCAAATGGGGTAGGAAATTGATACCTTTCCCTGGTAGAGTTGTCAATCTGTTGCACCTCTTTTGTCACCTAAATGAGCAAAATGGAGGTGCTTACAAGCTTAGTTGGGTTAGCTAAGAAAGACAATAGTAAAGGAAAGGGTTAAAAGAATAAACATAAAAGACTAAGCTAAGAATTAAACTAGGAAGGGAAAAAACAATTAAACTATTGTGCATAAGGACATAAGAACAAGAAATAAACAAGACTCATGTCACCAATGGAAAGGATTGTATTAGTGAAAAGAAAACTCCAAAGAGAAAGGGGACTTTGAGTCCCTTCTTCCTCTAAGGGAGGGCTCTTGGACCCCCAAGATTGAGCTCTTCTTACAACTTGAAAACTTGAAAGAAATGGTGAAAGAATCCCAAGATAACCCACTCAAAAGGTGATGTGGATTGCCCAAATGGAATGGTGCTAGTATGCTCTTGATGCGAAAAGAGGTTTCCCCAAGAGAATAGCAGCAGCATAACCTTGCAAATGAATTCCTTCAAGATGTAGTGCACCCATGGCCTTGTTTTATAGCACCACTTTGAGGTATTGTGAAACCAGCTTTTAGTGTGAAAAGGGGTTGTTTAGGGCACCTTTAGGTCTTTGACCAACCACCCAGTCGGATCCAACCGAGATTTGGATGTCAAATCGACTTGGAAGCTGAACTAGAAGTGGGTGGGAGGCCAACCAACATCATAAATGCGTCGTTCTCGGGTGTGTGTGGATTTTAGTGTCCACAAGCATGCATCATGTGCATGTGCACTTTTCCTACGTGTATTGATGGCGCATGTGCATGTGCGCCCTGTATAGCCATAGTGCATCCTGATTTTATAACTGGTTGGATAGTTTTGGACCTTTTGGAAATGTATTTTTGGTAATTTTGGTCAGTGGGTGAACTAATAGCTGTTTGAAGATGCTAGATTCCTGTAACCATTTGTGGATTAAATTTTAGTGATAACACATTCCCTTGATTCTCTCAACCTATAATTGAGAATAATGGAAAATTGGTGTGAGGTGGTTTCTCACATAAAAACCAATTTCCAAAATTATAATTTAATGATAAATACGTGAGTCTAATTTCCCTCACAAGTATTAATCATTTTACATCAAAAGTGAATAATAATGTATGATTTTTTCCAAAATATCATAAATCATAACTAAATTCATGAGCACCTCATAAAATCATAACAATGCATGAGACCTTTTCCTCACAAAGCATTAATAAAATGCATGAGAAAACAAAACTCATAAAAGCATAAATTCACCACTTTCACCACTTTGTCGCCAACTTCAAATCAACTTGGTGAACAAAGTAAAGTCCCTTCCATGTGTGGAGATCCACCTCAATCATTGGTTGGGCCCCACACTCCACTAACAAGCCTCATGAGGCGTGCCCTAGTTGTCTTGGGACCCACAATCCACTCAAAGACAAAAATTTGTTGATTGCCTAAGTCTAACTTAGGCTAAGATAAACAAGGATGATATGGACCTTTTAATATGTCCATCGGCTAGCCTAGGACACTTAGGCCTAGCTGAGACACCTATCGAACTACAAAAAAACTAACATATCTAAGTTTCATAACTATTGTTGAACTATGTGGTTCATGTGAATATTTCTCGATATTTCTTCTTGGATGCTATTGTATTCATTTGAATGTTTCTCGTACGTTTTATTTTCTATCAATACAAGTTAATGACTTCCACCCTCAATAAAATGTCTGATATTTCAACGTATTTCTTAAGTGCCAAAAACTTCCATGCCATACTTATTGGCACTTGAGACATCTATCATGTTTAAATCTCTTCTACATATACCATCTATCAACTTTATATATTTTTGCAATATGGGATAATGGTGCCCAATGGAAAGGCCTTGGTCTGAAGATTTATAATAGAGTTGTTGTATCTAGTTTCCATAGTTCATCCTACATCATTTATTAAACCTCATAATCACTAAAATATGGCATTGAAGTTTGCATGAGAGTTTTCCTGCTGAAATGATGTTGAAACAATTAAAAATCAGATATATTAGAGGCTTACCCCCTCTGGCCCAAGAGCCAGATTGAGGACTAAATATGGGAGGATATTTTCCTCCATAGGGTGCCTTGGACCTGTTTCTTAGCTAGGAACAACCTGAGGAACAATAGTGCACAAGCATAGTATCCAGACAACATAATCCATAAGAAAGGATATAAGTGGTTCAAAATAGAAAGATCACCAAGATGCTTCTAAGTAGGGGAACAAGAAGTGGAAAGGAAAATACAAGAAGATGAAAACCACTGCACATTAATGAAAGGATCCAAATAATCATTGAAATCATTGAAATATTGATGGGCACACCGAAGAAAAGTATTGGAAGCTACATCCAACACTGAATCCAAAGAATTGTAAGAAGGATTCCATGAAGAAGAACGTGTTAGGAATGGATTAAGGAAAGCAGGTAAAGAGAAGCTCATATGTGGATGAGAAGATTGCATGCACTTCACTGCAGAAGGAGGTGAATCTAATTAACCTTCATCACAAGGAAGAGAATGAGATTAAAAAACACTTCCATATTATTATCGAGGTCAAAAAGACCAAGGTAGATTCTCTATTCAATTCCCGATTACAGTCCAACCTCATAACAAATGATTTTGTTTGAAAGATTGGATTGGATGTTCATGATCATCAGAGACCATATCGATTCGGATAAGTGACTAAGTATGTAGAGATCAAATTCACTAAATAGTGTAAGATTAAGTTTGCTATAAGTGTASATTTTATTGATGAAGTGGAGTTAGGTTCAKTACCCCTTGACATGTGTGGTGTAGTGTTTGGAAGCCCCTACATGTATATGAGTGATGTGATATTCATGTAGAGAAAAAACCAGTACCACCTGATCAAGGATGGGAAGTCCTACATCATCAATGCACACAAAGGTAAATCAAATATTTGTGTAGTAAGTGCCAATCAAGCCAAAACGTTGATTAGTTCTAGTAAGAAGTGTGCATTTCTTTTCTTAAGAGAGAATCAACCATAGGAGGAATCGATAAGAGTAAAGGCATCCCTGGAGGGATCTACCAAAAATAAGAAACAAAAATTGGAGGAGTTGTTGCAGGTGTACAAAGGAGTGTTTCAGGAGCCTTAGGGACACTACCTAAGAGGTAAATGGAGCATGAGATATAGTTGTATCATGACTCCCCATCACCAAATATTGGTTTGTATATACAATATGTTATAGAAGCATATGAAATGAAGAAACCATTGCAACAACTATTGGAGTAGGGAGTAATTCAACCAAGAACCCCACCTTGTGGGTCATCTATCATCGTAGTACCCAAGAAGGATGAGACTTGTTGAATGTCTATCGACTACAGATATTCAAACAATATCACACTCAAGAACCAATACCCTCTTCCCAAGAACGATGATTAGTTAGACTAGTTGTAGCATGCCATGTACTTTATTAAGTTGGATCTCAAATTGGGATATCATTAGGTACGCATTAAAGAAGAAGATACTTGAAAGACCACCTTTAAGATAAGGAAAATAATGTATGAATGGTTGGTCATGCCTTTTGTTTATGTAAGGCACCAACTACATTTATGTGATTTATGAATGATGTATTGTGTTCCTATTTATATTCATCCGTAATAGCGTATTTGGATGACATATTGGTTTACAACTCCAAATGTGAAGGGAAAATATTGCATCTCATGTAGACGTTAGAAACTATGAAAAAGAATCTAATGTTGGATAAAATCAAGAAATGCGAGTTTTCTCAACACTCATTAGTGTATTTAAGGTACGTGATCGGTGGAGAGGAGCTCAAAATAGATCCCTCAAAGATGGAGGCCATCGTCAAGTGGCCAGTTCCTACTAATGTCACTAAAGTTACGAGCATTCTTGGGACAACACAATACCTATGAAAGTTCATATCATCCTTTTCAACAATAGTTGTGCCACTCCACACCACTCTCATCGACACTATTCTCCACACTGAGACCTTTCCAATGGTGCAAAAGTGACCTCAATCATATCTCGTATGTGAAAGTTATGCCTCCCACAAGTTAACCTACCTTGTTGACCACCATGGTACCGAGTGGATTCCATGTGAGCCTCCATTACTTGCACATGTGGGGTTATCCATATGTGGACTTTCAAGAATATTATACAAGGTACAAAACCTAACACTAATTGAGGGTTGATAGATGCAAAAATCCCAACCCTAAACAATTATCAAGCTATGTTAAATTGATCTAGATTTAGGAGCGGAACGAACTGATTAACAAATTGAAAACAATAAACACATAGGTGTGAATAACAACACATATATCTAGTGAACAATATCTTCTATTGAATAAATGAAATAGGTTGAAACTGTAAAACTTCGGAACTAAAATGTTTGTTCAAATGGTGGTAGCTATCTCTGAGAAGAGATGTGGCTGCTATGCACATCTGTCTGAGAAGAATGATTACAATGAGGCTCTAGAGGCCTTTTTGATATTACTCATGCATGAAAAAACCGTAGACATCCAAAAACCTAACCCAAGGAGGTGAAACGCCAAAATTCATGTGGGCCCCTATGGGTAAGTTGGTACCTCAACTTCCCAGGGTCATAAAGTTTTCATACGACCTTTGTTTTAGCCACGTGATAGCCCGTTGGAAAGGTATTTTAGATAACCACACATTACGCCATCAAAATATGACTCCATCTATAGTTTGATTGTGGCGAGCCAAAAAAAAACTTTTTAGGGATCCAAAACGGCCTTGGAAGTACAACAAGATGTGCTTACATGAAAACATACAAAATAATCCAATTGGATTAGGTGAGAAGCCACCAATATCCATCTGGAAGATGTGTATGGATTCATAATTCCCATGAGATTTCTTCCATAAGGGATTCGTCATAGACCAAAGTATATTCATGATTTTATGAAGGGGAGACAGTAAATGGTTCACACTCTGGGGATAAGGGGTTTAGGATTTCTGATAAGGATTCCCCAATAACTATGACAAAGTGTTAGTCATATATGAATCTTATGAATGAAAGATGATTTGATTATCCATATCATAACCTTTAGGAGCAGAAACGAGATATGAAAACCAATTCAAGATTTTTTGGTCTATGGTTTTGTCATTTTCAGGAAATCTACAATAAATATGCATGACTCTTTGAAATAAATCGTCCTTTGTCAACAACAAGGGTTATCCCCGGTAAGAAGTCCCAATAATACCTCTCATTGTTTGGAATAGGGAACCCATCCATATTATGGACCGACAACCATTTATCATTAAGGTTTACTGGTTGCGGATCAGTCCATCGATGAAGGTTTTTCAAGATAAAGAATGTAATGTAGATAATCTAAGATGCATGCATCCTGATAGAACACAGGTAACCATAAAGTAAACATAGAACCAACCATGCTCTTATCGAGGGCCCCATAAGTAGTTCACAGAAATAAAAGACAACAACATGAATAAACAACTACAAATACAGAATAATACAACATTTGAACAATCATTTATGGTTCTACGCCCACGAATTTTGAAGAACATTCCCTAAAGAACACAAATACAAATTCAACTACCATACATAAGAATAGTCTACAATATGAAGTACATCCTTACACAACATGAGTGCTAAGAAAAACACCAAGGAATAGTCCATAATATGCCCAACATGAGAATTAAACTCTTCAGAAAATAGATTTACCAAAATGACTTCTCCACATTAAAATTTTATGTACATTAAAGATCTAAGGAGGGATTCTCAATTGCAGCTAACACACTAGTCTTTCACAAAATACTTCAGTGGATATTCCAATGCTTGAAAATCCAAAATCCCTTTTCTTGGATACAATCCTCATGTTTATTTTAAGTTCAACGTGATTCTTGGCCTTCCACCTCCCCCCCATGACCTTTCATTTACCACAATTTCTCCTTATCCTCTTTGTAATGATGAGAGAACAAATATAGTAATTACATTTCATACTTGTATTTTAATGTTGGTGGGCTATCATAGATTTCAGCTATAGTGCACCTATCCCACTATAATGACTAGTCTCGACATATGAAAATGTTTGTTATCCAAGTTTGGCAATTGATCATCATGGGGTTCAAAACTCCTCTTTATCCATTTGAATTTAATTCCATTTCATTTCTCCTCTACTACTGCAACAATGCTTGTTGTTGTTGTTGTTTTATCATGTTTGAAGGTAGATCATGTTTGCGAGGGTATTGTTGTTTATTGCTAGGTCATATTGATGTGCGTAAACTATGCCTACATGATTTTATTCTCTCACATGTTTCCTATCTATATTTTTGAGTGAAACTTTCCTCAGGCATTGATACCTAGCACCATTCAAACTACAAAAAATGAGTGGCCTTAGAGTAACCTCAAATAAACTATCAAGACCAAGAATTCAAACACATAGAATTGAAACATTAATTAATTAAAAAGAAACCTAATAATAGCTTGTGTTTCTCTCAATGATCCTATCTATGCTATGCTTATCTAGTAAATTTAAAAAGAAACCTAATAATAGCTTAAACTCTAACATGGTATCAGAGCTAAGCTGAAGAGAGCATCTTTCACAAGAAAAAAGTAAAAACATCATTGTTGTCATACAAGAAAATTAGGGCTTTTTATTGAAGAAGAATTTCATCCTAAAATCCATCTAGAAAAGTGTGCCCTAGCCCAAGGAACTCTTTGGCACCTTCAGCGCACCTTTTCAGTGGATAGAACTCCCGGAAAGTGAAACACTATTTTTCACTGGTACTAGAAGTACCAAAAAACTAGAAGCACCAGAAAACCAGAAGTACCAGAAAACCAGAAGTATCAGAAAACCAGAAGCACCAGTCCAGAAATCCATTGGACAAGTTTGAGGGGGAAAAATTGGATTTTTAGAAATCTGACTGTACCAACTTACTCACCTCAGCTCAACGCATCTAGCCCCTAGATCATAATTTCAAAAATTTGAAGTTTGAAAATTTAGGGTTTCCTCATAAAACCCTAAGTTGCAGTTGCAATTGCAGTTTCAGAATCATTTACAATATCAATTGTTGTTGCAACATCAGTTGAAGTATCAGTTGTAGTACCAGTTGCAGTCACCCTTTAAGTTTTTAAGAGTTGGTAATTATTACCGCTGCTACCAGATGGTGCCACTACCTGCAAATTCTATCAGAGGTATGTACTCACATATGTTTAAATTGTTAAGCTTTAAAGGGTATTTGTAAGAGAAGGGATCTCTTTCCATATATCTAGAAGGATCTCAAGATCCAAAACATTCAGACGAATAATGCAACCCAATTTTCATTATTCTAATACGCATCTATTTGTTATGACATTATTTTGATCTAGGTTGCATGCTGAAGCTATGACCGTCATACTAAACTTTGGTCAAAATTAAATTCAATGTATTAGATGGATTAAAGTTGAGATCATAGAGTTTATTCTGTAACCCAAGCTTCTATCAAGATAGCATATTGTCCTAGTACAAAAGACAGGTTGAAGAAAGAACTTGTCATCTTGAATGAAGGAGACTTGGAAGAAAAGCAACACACACTCTTTCTTGAGGACAAGACTCCAGGTTCTAGGTTTGATTAATTAACTTGATAAGAATCAAACTTACACATGACAAAGTTGATAACTACCCCTTTACAAGTAAACACTATAGTTGAGGTAGAAGTCTTTGAAAAGTATTATACTTGATAGCATGTGGGCATATTGAGATAAATGCTTAATGTAACAAATACAATAACCATCTCCTCTAGGAGAAAATTCTTGTGTTGATCCCAGGTTACCATGGAGGAATGTTTTATCACAACACTAGAAGAGTGTTGAACTCATTTCTTATTGTATTTCTTACTTTTGATATTTTCTTCAAATAGGTCACAAGTGATAGCTCTAGAGGAGATATTGTGAAAATTATTCATGCTATTGTGTTATCTACTATTATCAAAAGAGTATTAGTCTTGCTTTTTGTTTTGTTTACCTTGTTTCAGGTCACAGGTGATAACCCTGAGGAAGCTATAGTGAATGTTTTTGAAGGAAACATATTATATGAGACATGAAGAAGACTATATACATAACCATATACATTCATGTACCAAATAAGATGAGAAAGAAGTCATCCTTTGAGATCCAGAGTATCTCATATGGAGAGTGATTGTAAGGAGCATAAGGCTCCAAAGGTGACTGGACACTAGAACAAGAACTCACAGTGTAATTTTTCAAAGGTTAATGAAGCCACCTTGGCGGGAAGCAGAACTCGTTTGAAGCATGACTTTGTCTTGCATATATAGACTCGGTATTCAACACCAAGTATGCCTTGTAAGAGATGATGAAGTCCTTTTAGACTCAGAAGAAATCGAGAGTAAGCATGATCGCCTTGGAATATTCCCTTGTTTCAGTAACAGAGAATGAAGCCAATAAAAAAGACTAGGATATGGATTCTTCCGTGAGACTAGAAGAAAAGTCAATATTGACTTCCAAGATTGATCTATACAGATCAAGCATGTTGCATATGTAAAGATCCTGATGTGTGTCTAGAGGATTCTCCCAACAAGAGGGAGAAGACTATGACAAGACACTTTACTCCAGTAATTGAAGAAATATTTCCAATATTTATGAAGACAACCAGAAGAAACATGATTCATATATAGTATGAGATGCAGGAGGAGAAATCCTCATATTTAAAATTGAGTGGAAGTTGGTGCAGTACATTATTTGGGTCATGGAGACATGACTATGATAAAATATAGAGTTACCTCCATGAAAGAAGAAGAGCTACCTTCAATATCAGTTACTGAGCCACCCTCAAATTCAGATGAAGCCGTTGATGTGATAGAATAATAGGAGTTACTCACAGATTTCAGCAGCCACAGTGAGGATGAAGCAATCATTCTTAGCCACAGAGAAGTTGCAAGTGCAGAGTCCCAGTTCCAGAAGGAAAAATTGCAGAAAGAGGAAAAGACATACTCTCAAGTAGTAAGACAAATAGTGCTTTGTAGAGAGCACATAAAGTGAGCACATGATTGTGCAGATTGAGTTGCAGCTGAGCAAGTGTACCAGATTGGTACAATGTAATGAGAAAATTTGATTTGAAGATTGAATATAGAAAGACTCATGTCTACTAGTTGAAGGAAGCTATGTACGTGTTGAAGCAAGCTCCTAGAGCTTGATATGGAAGAATTGACAGTTTCCTGACAAGCTTGGGTTTTACCAAGGGTAAAGTTGATTCTAACCTTTATCTCAAGGCTATGAATGATGAGCCAATGATGTTACTACTATATGTAGATTATGTACTCTTGACAAAATGAAGAAAAGATCATTGCAGAAGAAGCTCGCCATAGATTTTTATGGAAGACCTAAATGCATTATCTCTTAGGTCTTGAAGTTTGGCAGAGCACAGAGAAGATATTCCTTCACCAAGGGAAGTATTTAGTTAAAATGAAGAGGTTTGACATGTTGAAATGTAAACCCATGTACACACCCATGGAAATGAGGTTGAATCTCCTGGTATATACCTCGTCAGAATTGGTTGATACTACTCTATACAGACAAATTATTGGTTAAGTGATGTATCTGATGAATACAAGGCTAGATATATGTTTTTCCTTGAGTCAGTATCTAGTAGAACCCAGACGTGTTCACATTGTTTCTACAAAAAATATGATGAGATACCTTAAGGGTATGTTGGATTTTGGTCTCTATTATACTAGAGATCATGAATTTAGATTGAGTGGTTACACCGATTTGGATTGAGATGGAAGTGTTTCTGATAGAAAGAGCACTTCAGGATGTTGTTTTAGTCTGAGGTCAGCCATGATCTCATGGTAGAGTAGGAAGAAATTCAACATTTATCTGAGCATGACAGAATAATAATACATTGTTGCATGTTCTGCCAGTTGTGAATCCATATGGCTTCAGATGTTGTTGACCGATCTATTTGATCTGGAGATGGAAGCCACCGTGATTCTATGTGATAACCAAGTTGTATAAAAATGATGGACAACCATGTGTTCCATGATGAGTCGAAGAACACAGAGATCCAGTATCACTTCACCCATGATATGATGCAAAGAGGAGTTATAAAACTCCAATATGTTGACATAGATGAACAGGTTGCATATGTGTTGACCAATCCTGTATCTCGTGTAAAGATTGATCACTTTCAAGACAATATTGGTATAGTCTTAAAGGACCTCCCTCGAAAGGGGGAGTGGTGCGGATGATACTATGGTATCCTGATCAATAGTGGTAGCTCCATTAGGATTTTATATCCTAGAGAATCTTGTGATTCCTGGGCAAATCCTTTGGGTCTGTCAGAGTACCACGTGGTAGCTCTGTTAGGATTTCATATCCTAGGGAATCCTTTTTTATTCCTGGGCAGATCCTTTGGATCTGTCAGAGTACCAAAAAATGATGATATGCCAAACTCATGCTGTGATGATGTGCCAGACTTGTACTGTGATTCCAAATTCATTCTGGTGATGTGCCAGCCTCGTGTTGTGATGATGTGCCAACCTTGTACTATGATTCCAGCTTCATGTTGATGATGTGCCAGACTCGTTCTATGATGATGTTCCAGGCTTGTGTTGTGATTCTAGCTTCATACTGATGATGTGCCATCCTCGTGCTATGATGATGTGCCAAACTTGTAATGTGATGTTAGCTTCATGCTTATGATGTTCCAACCTCATGCTATGATAATGTCCCTACCTTGTGTTGTGATGCCAACTTCATGTTGATGATGTTCCAGCCATGTGCTATGATGATGTGCCATCCTCGTGTTGTGATAATGTGTTACCAGCCTCGTGTTGTGATGCTAGCTTCGTGTTGATGATGTTTTGTTGCCAGTCTTGTACTGTGATACCAACTTCATGCCGATGATATTGTGTAGCCAACTTCATGATGTGATGTTAGCCTTGTGTTGAAGACTCTCAGCGTAGTGTTGATGTTGATGATGCTCAATCCTTTGTGTTGTATTGTTGATGTTATTGATGATGATGTATTAGTGTTATACTAATCCATGTTGATGCAAATAATGATGATGCCACTTCAACTTCTTGTTGAAGATGATGTTGATGATTCCACTTCAATTTATTGTTGAAGATGATGTTGATAATGCCACTTCACCTTCTTGTTGAAGATGATGTTGATGATGCCACTTCAGCTTCTTGCTGGAGATGATGTTGATAATGCCACTTCA
>SNQJ01S0065829.1:33533-65322 GCA_010110895.2 Picea sitchensis | reverse complement strand
TTTTTTTCAACTTCCAGATTCTTGCAAAGAAAATGAAAGAACCAACAAAGGGTAATTGTGGTTGTGTCCCATCCAGCTATCATGAAATTCATAATAATATCTCGTAGATACTTGTCAGAGTAATTCTCTGGTTATTTCTCAACTAATGCAATAAAGCGAGACAGTAGGTTTGGTTTTACCTGCAAAAATATTTGAAGGACAATCACAGAGAAACAAGGTCTTGAGTACCAACACTAGCAGAGAGTAAAAATGTGAAAAGGTAAATTCCAAATCAAGACCAAGGCCGGTGTGGATATTCTCTTACATGGTTATTCTGGATAGAAATTTCTTGTTTTCTGCTCTGAATGACCTTATAGACAAAGTCGTCCACTATTTTAATGTTACCCTTCATGGTGGCCTTTGAAATAATATTGAAGTATCTTTTTAATTTCCAGGAAACATCAAAATAATGCCATGCAAGCAAAGCACTTGTAGTATCAAAAGCAATTTCAAAGTATGCCTCTGCTCTGGAGTTGGTATTTGGTGAGCTATTGATGTCCACCCCAAAGCCTAGTTTGCAGAATCCATCCATTGTTGATCTGAGTAAGAGACATTAATAACATTTATCCATAGCCACAACCATTCTCTCATGCAGGGTCATATGAAGCAACTAGAATAGCCACAATAGCCATATCCATTCTCTCATGAAAGACGATATGAGTTTGTGAATATGGCGCAGGCGTTGTATAGGCGGTGGAGATGGTGGTCGCGGTATGGGTCGATTTCCCTGTCTTGTGAAGGTGACCCTGTCTAGGAGATGGGGGTGGG
This sequence comes from Picea sitchensis, assembly GCA_010110895.2. Classification (NCBI taxonomy): domain Eukaryota; kingdom Viridiplantae; phylum Streptophyta; class Pinopsida; order Pinales; family Pinaceae; genus Picea; species Picea sitchensis. The sequence continues at coordinate 64,515 of SNQJ01S0065829.1, read as the reverse complement.
GACGTGGCTGCATTTTTCAGATACATGGTTGCATTAGATTTATATCCCTGACAGAAGTATTAATGCAAAATAATTAATTCAGAGGAGGTGTTAACGCTCACACTAATGCAACAACTTCAAACTTTGGTTATAATGAAAAAATTGCATGCTCTGGAAATAATATTAATGAGATCAATGAACATTGCGAAGAAACAAAAACTTAAAAATAAACCAAAAATCAAACATATAGAACAATGAAATCAACAATAAGACTTCATAACTCTTGTCTAATGAAATAAAGAATAATAAAAGTTTTTTATTATATAAAAAATAAAATTTAAAGTTTGTTAAATCCTACATTAGGAATTTAGCAAAAATATATAGTCAACTTTTTAATTAATATAAGGTCAAAGGTAAATCGAATCCTATAGTCCCTCACCCCCTTCGTTAGGGACTAATAAGGGAAAGGGAGTGGCATGGACACACCCTTCCTCTTCCCTCTTTGAACCAATGACCATACTAGTCGACACTTATATAATTCATGAATTGCTCGAAATTTGCCTTGTGTCGGCGACCATGTTTGGAAGTGATCTAGTGTACCCAGTGGAGTTGTTATTAATTACCCAACTAAGTTGTTATTAATTCCTTTGGGTGTCGCGTTCGTTGTTGGCTTGGTATCCGGGTGTACCCGACGCAATTGGTCTTAACTCACCCGAGTATGTCAACGCTTGTGTCATTAACTCCTCAGGTTGAGTAGTGAAGGTGAAAAGGGTTGTGTATCAATGTGTGTGGGGGGAGCTATTGTGAAGGTGAAAAGGGTTGTGTATCAAGGTGTTGGTTGGTGGGAAGGGCAGGTGCATGGGCTACCTCCCTTCCATACTCCACGTGCTTAGCGTTTTAGGTTTAAAAGCCTTTTCCTTTGTCGTTCCACACCTTCAAGCTTGAATTTAAATGAAACCCCTTCCCCTTATGTTTTTAATCTATTAAATTATTTGTTAAATGAATTTTAATTATTAAAAAATAAAATATTCACCTTTTTTCTAGAATTATTGTGTTAAACCCAACTTAAATTTGAGTGTAGATGTGTAATGGAGGAGATTGACCGATTATCTTGTTGTGCTAGATTTCACAGGCTCATAACTTACTCAAACCACGTCGGATTGGGGTATCATTTTTTTGTGATGAAGAGAGTATCGGGAGAAAATTTCAATGAGACAACTTACTATGCCTTTTAAATATTCTTGTGGTGTTACGGCTAGAGAGGATGACTTAGGCTAAAAAATGTTGGTGATCATTTTGGCACTTCCGTGCTTTCAATTTTAATTCCGCGAGTTGTGTTGGAATAATAATTGCACAATTGATACATTCAACCTGTTTCGGTGATGAAAAATTCAATTTGACAAATGCCGAAAAATTACACTCAAAGGTGTTTTTTAATGAAAATTTGGGTCTCGTTCTTATTGTCTCTTTTCCTAAATCCAGTCCAGTCAATTCCTGTGTCATCTGTGTTGTATAGGATATTAGTTCATCCATTGGAGTTGAGATCTTCTATCACAGGCTCATAAATATAATTTGATGAAAACAACTAGTTAACATTCAAAGCGCTTAACATTGTTTAGGAGCTGGAAGGACCAAGTTTCTTCTAAGATGTGTTTCAAAGCCATCACAAGACCTACAAATGTTGCAGTTAACCTATCTGATGATATAAAACACTTGTGTGATCATGGTTTAGTCATAAAATGAAGAAGCACAAAGTAAACAAGTTGGTGTGGTATGCACGATGAATGCTACTCAGGAGACAAACAAACTTAATTATGACTATAACTTGAAGTAGATCAGGAGAGATAGGTGATCATTCATCAACTATCCAGTAAGGCATAGAAAGAATAATCATTGAACGTGAAATGATTATGACTGAAAGGTGCAATGAGAAGGCGTTGAGTTAGAGGATAATAAGAGAGGTGTCAAGATGAAGGAGAGTTGTTGACAAGGTCAGTGTCGGGCCTCAGCGAGAGAAAGCAACACCTTTTTGATGCATGATGTATCGATGAGGATGAGAGGAACTTTTCTTATATGAAATGTGTCAATGAATATGGGAGGAAACACACAGGTGTAAGTTTTCACGTGTCAGCGGAGATGTCGAGAACTCCTCCGATAACACTAGAGAAGATCTTTAGAACTCCTCTGGTCATATCAAAGATGATCATGGAAAGTCTGCCAAGAGAAAGTTAAGGTGACCAGTAGAGTTAGGAGTAAGTTCGTTGGTTTTATCAGGGATGATGATGGGAAAGCTTCTAGTCATACCTGAGGTGGTGTTCGAAACTCCTTCGATCAAACTGACAGAGTTCGTGGAAAATCCTCTGGTCGCGTCGAAGAGGATAATGGGAAGTGTTTCGGTAAAGAGTTAGATGTATTGGAGGATTTTTTTGGAACTCCTTCGGTTACATCGACAAATATGATGGGAATTCTGTCATTGTATCGACATAGTTCGACACAACTCTACTAGTGTTACTAGAAGTCCAAGGAAAATGCAAGTAAATAAACCTACCAAGTGAAGCATCATGAAGAATTGCTACAAATGGTAAAGTATAAAGAGTGGAAAGAGAGGTTTAATATTTTCCATTTGCACGAGAGAGCGTGAGAGGATTTCCAGTAGAAAAGTTTAGAAGGGGGGCCCAGTTTATTCTCTTAGGGAAAAGATAAGAGAAGAAAATAGGGAGGTTGTTGTATGTGAGCAACAAAACCCTTAGCCTGCACACCTAGATATTTCTTCTTACATTCCTTCTTAGATACAAATCTAGTGACAAATGAGTTCCTACACTGCACTTGAACATGTCCAACTTTGTGATATGAGAAGCATTTGAAAGGGACCTTCCGATGGTCAATCCTTTGAATCTATGTCGACCCTAAAAGAACCAATTTGATTTCCTCCAACAATCCTTCTCCAAGGTCTACCTCTACCAAAATATGATCCCAACAATGATCAAGGCTTGAGTCCTAGCCATCTTCCAACCTTATCAACTTTCCAATTTTATAGCCAATAAATTCTAGCACATCCTTCCTCTAGAAAGACAAGGGTAAACTAGGCAGAATAAACCATAGATGGTGGACATTCACAGGTTCTCACCTAGGGTCAATGTACACCTTTCACTCCTGGAGGACTAGGCCGGAAGGTCCCCACAACCACTTGTCATTGAGCATTTTCTCCAGATCAACTAGGTTCTAGAAAATAAAACATAACCAACCCCAATAAAGGACATGGAAGACAAGAATGTAACTTATCTATAGACCCCATTTTTCCACCAACCAACTTTGTAAAGAGGTCAGGTGAACTATCTTACCACAAAAGAGACCAACCGAAGTCAAATCCAAATAGCTCGAGATGTCTTCCAGCTTAATGTCTGAACCGACCAAAAACATGATCTTTTCACATCTTGCCATGCGAGACAGACACCTTGCTTCCTTAAATTCATCATCTGTCAAAGAGACTTGGAGAGGATTGGAGCACGAGTCCTCATAATCCACCTCATCTTCCTCCATAAAAGGACATGTACTGACCAACTAGACAAAGGGCAAACAATAAAAATGATGGTAGAAACCCTAGTTACGACCATCAAAATAAGGGCTTTACCATTTTTGCAATACCACGCAAAAAAATCCAAGCATTAGACTTCACCTCATTACTTATAATTATTCTAATTATGATTTCTTTTTAAAATTCAAGCTAACTAACTAAATAAGAGTGACATATCTATATCTCTTGTTAAATATTTGGTACTATGTTAATATGATTACTCGTTTATCCCAAAAAAAAAATATACATACCTATATCTCTTGTTAAATATTTAGTACCATATTAATATGATTACTCATTTATCCAAAAATATAGTATTAACTACTTATAAAACAATAACCCCCTTCTTTTACATATTACATAGGACCAAACACTTAAAAAACATAAAAATATATAAGAGTTTACAATATATGTTAAATTAAATTACACCCAAAGAAAAATTTATTTGTCAAAACCTGTAACTTGAGTGCACTAAATTACACAATGAACCGTATCCTTGATTGAAGTGGAAAAAAATTAAATATAAACTCTCTGGAACCTCACATAGCACAAAGCTTTTATTCATAAAAAATCAAAACATAGTAAACTTCTCGGATACTAAGTTGGTAAGTGTTTTCATTTAATTGATTTTAAATAATAAAATTTACTTACCACTACATTTATAAGTGTTTTCATTTAATTTATTTTAAATAATAAAATTTACTTACCTCTACATTAATGTAGCTAATACGATCCTTCTGGAGTATAAGTAAAACCGCTTTTAGTTGGCTTACCACTTTTGGGTGGTTCAAGTACTTTATTCTTCCTAGAGTGCTCTTGGGGTTTGAGAGGGGATAAAGCTTGCTCGAATGTTTTCCACAAAGGTGTTATTATGAGGGTTTTGACCTAAGGTTCGGATGGAGAAGTTCTAATTCCACTTGAGCTTCGGTCTTGTGATTATGGAGCTTGCATCGTCTTTGGTAAGACGAATACTATGAAGATTTTTAGTCATTTATTTAAAAATAAATAAAATTAAAATAATAATAATAAATAAAATAAAATAATTAATAAAATTTTAAATACTAATAAATAATTAATGAGAATGCTAAAGTATATTAGAAAATATTAACTCAAGACGATTATTGACCTTTCTCTTTTAATTTTCAACAAAATATCATTATATAAATTTTTATTGTTACATCTTTCTCCTAGATAACTCTAAATATGCCTATTATTCTAAAAAACTACCTTTATTAACCCAATTTACTTGTATTCCAAGAAACTACTTTCATTAACCTAATTTACTTGTAGAGATTCGTGTTTTGTCATGCTTGAAATAGTTGCTCTGAGTGCTATGGGAAAAAATGAAGTAGGATTGAAGTATACAACTAAAGAATCTTCTAAAGAAGATTTTTTAATATATTGGCAATTGTACAATCTTTAAAATTTTATTCATTTTCTTGAAATATTGTAAAATTTGTCTTTTCTTCATCAATATAATGAATTTTTTCAATATTTTTTTTTTTTAGAGTGATTACAAGAGTTATCAATATTTTTTTTAGAGAGTGATTACAAGAGTTATATTCAAACCTTAGGTCAAAATTAGACAATCAAAATAGAGTTGTCTCCTTTAATTGTCCCTCAATTATATCTTTAAGTGTTGTTCTAATACTTTGAGATTGTTGTTGCTAATGTAAATCATTGATAATGATTTTTTTCTTTTACATTGATATATTTCATGCTTAAAAAATAGTATAAATATCATGATAATAAAATAAATGTTTTTCTTTACTAATATTTTGAGATTAGTTGTTTATTGATAATGATTATTTTCTTTTACATATACATTTATTGCTTCAAAATGAATATACACTTAGGATAGAAAAATAAAAATGTGACTATGTACACAAAAAGTAAAGTTACAACTTAGCCTTTTTTTTCCTTCTTTATGTTTAATTCATTATACAACTTTATTTTCAAAGCATTTCTTTATCAACTTATCACATCATAGAAAATTACAACATAGAAAATCTCATAGAAGAAAGGCTTTAAGACATTAGATTCCAATTATAATTGGCCTAGTTTTTGTTGCCTCAATGACATGGAGTAAGATTGGATCTAAAACCTGAAGTTGTTCTGGTTTATTTGACAAGCAAGTCTTACTTGAGGTATATATGTATTTGAGTTGGTTGTATTTTTAGTGTAATTGGAAGTTTGGTTTTTTTAGTTGTAGGGCCATAGCAAGTTTCCTAATGTATGTTGGAATTTCATTTTAACCTTCAATTAATGTAAATTGTGTTGTTTCCTTGAAGAATATATCATTTTAACCAAACTATGCCTCAAGGGTTTTTTAGAAAGTTCAAAGGCCTATTAAGATCTATTTCATGATTGAAACTTCCATAAATTGGGGATGGCTTATTCGAATCTTTCCCTTGGAACAAATGCCTTTCACTAATATTCATTGAACATGATCAGGGATGCCTTGCACTCATATTCATTGAACATGATTGGTGGTGCCTTTCACTAAGTGTTCTAGCTAATATAGTAGGGGAGTTTTAAAGTCAAAAAAAATTATAGTTCTTATATGTAGAAAACTAAAAGTTCACTTTCTTCTTGTATACAAAAAAAGAGTTCACTACACGCTTTATTCCTTATGCAAATTGATTTTTGTAACATCTAATTCTCATAATTATGTTAATGAATGTCTTCTAAGAGAGAATTTATACGTCTAATGAATTCCTTCTAAGAGAGGAATGCTATTGTTGATAATGTCTTTCACTCATCTTAATGTCATCTTTGTTTAAAATAAAGCATAACAAGCAAATGATTGACATGTGCTTGTTTGATGCTTGTAGTTAAGAAAACATTTAGTTTGCTAAATAATTGCATAAGATGTAGAAAAAAGAGTTTTTTCATTGGATTAACCTTCCAATATCCTTTGTGTCATGTTTCATTGCAAGAGTTATTACTTAGTACCCTTAACTCACACTTTGGAATTGATTCAAATTGTAGTATTAGGCTTGAAGTTGTTCTCACATTTTCTAAATCATTTATAGCACTGGTATTCAAGAGTCCTCGTTGATGCACTAAAGTGAACATATTTTCCTTTATTTGATGCTCACACTTGAGGCCATGATGTTGCAATCATGGTAAATGTTTACATGAATGAGAACTATGAACAAATAAGCATGTTTGATCTAAATTGCTTGCTTACATTTAGGAGTATTATTAAATTTTACAAATAAAGCAAACATTGCATTTTAGTTTGAATTATGCTTGTAGATCACTATTAATCAATATACTAACCATGTTTAATGATAATAATGAGGATGATAGTGATTAGTATGGTAAATTGAAGGATACGACCAAGCTTCTAGACATTCCTATTTTCTAAGGATATCTAATTATACATGAATGGATATAAATTTAATTTTATGTATAGCACTTCATTACTCTAAATTATAGCTCAATAGACCAAATAATCTAATTTGATCATAAAATCATGAAGCTCTTATGGGTCTTATCCACAAAAATGACACCATTATTGGATAAGGCTCTATACTAACCCTTCTAGGCAAGACATCCATTCATAATCTAAAGTAGCTCCCAATGCCCTTTGGATGTATTTTATAATCTCATGTGAGCTCTAAGGGAAGTTGATTAATGGATGTGACCTCCAATAAGTTAGACATGGATTCATGAATAAATATAAGCATAAGTTGAACATGGATTAATGAAGAAATAGAAATAGAAGTTGAACATGGATTCATGAAGAAGTAGAAATAGAAGTTGAACTTGGATTCATGAAGAAGTAGAAAGGACCATTCCCTTCCATCCTCTAGAAATGGTTCTAAATTATATGGAATAGATTCATCTTATTTTTCATGGAAACATGTATAGTTTGGTTTTTTAGCTCCATAATTGAGTTCTTTGAATCTCAATAAGAAGGGCTCTCTACATGTAGTTCCACATTCTTATTTATACATAGGGCTAGGGATAAATATGCTTCCTATTGGGATCATTTAATTATCTTAGTATTCTCAACTATGTATTGAATAAGGTAAATAATTTTAGTAGGTGAAATAAATTCTAAGAGATACTTGAAACTCAACATGTTACTAAAAAGTGCAATTATAAGTCTCCTCAAGGTTGTAGATACAAATATTGGACCCGAAAATGTAGTTTGAAAGCATATGAATAGAACTTCCATGTTTCTATTGATGTCATCATTTTCTCATGAATTAGGGGGTAACCTCCTTTCATGATTGCATTAAATCAAAGGAAATAGAATGCATAATATTCCATTGACTGTCTGCAATATGACACATAATTTTAAACTTCGACAGCTTTGTCAGTTTTTTTTTTTTGGACAAGAAGTTATACAATTCCTACAAATTCAAACGTTGAGGATATTAGAGAGAACAAGCTTCGAAAGAAACCCATCATAAACCCATAAGTTATCAATTACCCATGAAATGACATAAAAATATATAGGTATCATTGAGAGTCATCTTCGTTGCCCCTAAGTACCTTCTCTTAGTGTCTAAACCTCAATCACAGTTATATATTGTTAAGAAGGCATATTGTTAAGAAGGCATATTGTACTAATGATACTTTACCAACATTGACCCTTACTATTGTATAATTCACATATGTCCATTCTTGTCTAAACATGCCTTTGATCTAGATTGGATCAATATACAATTTTTCATCTATATTCTTATTTTCTGGGTGGAAAAATCAACGGGATTGGCTTGCAGGGCCCATTTTAGAGGCAGGTCCCAGTTTGGAGATTTGGGGTATGGAACCTTCCAAAGCAATTTTGAGGCATCAAATGACACTTTTTGGGGTCAAAATTTTGTGAGCATAAGTCACATCCCCTCGACACTATTATACACATTGATACTTTTCCAACGATGTGAAAATGGTCTGAAATAGAGCTCATATGCGAAATTTATTCCTCCCACAAGTTGACCTACCTTATTGACCACCACAACACTATGTGGATGCCACGTCATCCTCCATTACTTTCACATGTTTGGATATACACATGTGTACTTTCAAGAATATTATTTAAGGTCCAAATCCTAACATTAATTGAGGGTTGAGACATGCAAAAACCCTAACCCTAAACGATTACCAAGATATGTTAAATACAAGATATATTGTGATGAACAATTCAAGTGAAATATCCATGGCAGTGTATATATCATATTGGTATCAGAGATAGGTTTATTTGGGGTATTTGTGGGAAGCTGCAAGATCTAGGAATTGTCTTAAGAAGGAAGTCATTGAACCCTAGAAATGGTGGATGAGTCTAGTCATAACAACTCTCGGGGTGAAATTAAAGAGAGGTTTGCAAGGATGGAAGAGAAAGTCACCAATATCTTTAGAATCATGGACCTCCTCATGGTGGCTCTAATGAATAGGTTCAATTTTTTTTTTTTCTTTTTTTTTTGGGGGGGTGGAGTTTGGTGGCTCTAACTCAAAAGTTGAATTGGATGAGAAACTGAGAGATAATGAAGACCTAGAAAAGGAATCTGTTATCACCATAACAATCCGAGTTTTAGATTTAACAGTGTAATAAAGCGATACAGAGACATGGCGCGATTTGAAGGATCAAGTCACATATGGCGGCATGCAGACAAATATAGCGGGAGCGTAAAAGAAAGGATCCAACAGACCGTAGATTTTGAAACGGCCCAGATCAACGGAAAAGACCCATATCGGGCGGCGAAATAGCACAAAGTTTAATTATGCGAAGGCAGGATGGGGAAAACTATTGTGGTTTCATTCGTGTATGTGTAGCGCCCTCAGAGGTACATCGGGACAAAAAGCGGTTTGCCTAAAACCGTTTTCCCAAAACCCCTGATGTCACGTGTTCTAATGACATTTGAATACGTCAAATCAACAATTCATGTGGGGGAAGGTGACAGTTGGTCAAATCACCTCATGCCACTCATTCAGGTACTTCACGTTCATACAATGCTAGGTGAATGCGGCCAAATAACTAACTCAAAGGCTCATCATTCAAAATACATTGGTAAAGAGTGATAAACCAACGTACCTGCAAGTAATGTTGTCAGTAATACATTATTAGAAATCAATGACTACCGATCTTCAAAATATGGGTGGCGTTATTCTACTCCGAGAAATCATCGTCTCATTAATAAGTAGAGTAATCCCAAGCTGGACCGACTTCTGGATTTTTGTAGAGTTAAGGAAAACAAAAATCGTGTTCTCTACAAAATTGGAAGACATGAACAAGGCCAATCAAACAATATCCATTGAAACAAGGTTTTCAACTAACATGGCAAGTTTATCAATGAGTAAGGAAGAAAAATCAATTGCACAGATTTTAACAACCAAATTCCATACTGACCCTGCGACAAAACCAGAATTAGAGGTCAGACTAAATCCTGTCATAAGGGATCTGATCATCAACAGACATGTGGACGAACTCCATGAGCGAGATGTTAAGAAGAAGAGGAGAAAATGACAGAAGACAGAAATCAGAGTTGAGGCAGTTGAAAGCATTGGGGAAAATCAACCAGTCTGGTTGAACACTCTAAAGGAAGAAATTGCCAAGATGGAATAAATTCTCAGGTATAATTGAGTACGTTCCAGAAAATTTTGGACATATGGCATTCAAAGAAAAAGTCTCAAATATGTCAGACCTGTTTGTAATGATCCCTGTAAAGTAGGAGAATTGTCGTTATACCTTACTCCTTTTTGTAACCGACCTCTATCTTTAGAACTATGGGGAAGTTTAATTGTTTTGAATCCCACTATAAATCATCTATATATATATCATCCCGAGGATATAGAAGGAATAAGAGGAAGAGGGCCCTTCCCTCTTAGCAGGAAGGTTTTGTAAAATTATGGAGCTAAACAAAATATATAATGCAAAAGAAGTTGTCGAACTATTTATGAAAATAATAATAATAAAAAATAATTTCAGATAATAAGCCTCTTCGATGGGGAAACCTCCTTTTACCCCACTTAAATGTTCAAGTACAAGATGATTCAAAATGAAAATGTCTCCTTGGTATATATAGGAGACTAGGAGGTATAATTACAACTAATGGCTTAAAGCCGACATAAATAAAATAACATTACTAATATAATATGCCCCAATTGAAATGAGCCAATAATGGGGCTTAACATGCCCCTCCTTGAGACAAGTATTGCGTTATAGCGGCTTGAGTAACTCGGATATGCAGCCTAAAATACTCATCTTCCCAAGTGGAATATTGACCCGATGGTTTCCTCCATCTAATGAGATACTATGAAATGGACCTATTCCTCAGCTGGTGAGTTCTTGTGTCATTGATGGCTTCGAACTCCAATATGATTTTTCCTTCCTCGTCAGAAGTTAAGCAGTATAGTTTGAGCTGGGATATTTTCACCTATAACCTTCTTTAAGCATGAAACATGGAAGCGGTGTACTCATTGAAATCTGAGGAACAACTCCAATTTGTATTCCATAGTACTAATCTTTTGCTACACCTTATAAGGGCCATAGTACTGTTGATAATTTATTATCCTTCTTAAACGCAGGGGACATCTGTTTGTATGGTTTGTAGTCTTAAAATACCCAATCCCACTTCAAAACTTCTTTCCTCGTGTTGATCGCTTGTTGTTTCATGCAATTACGTGTCATGGTGGGGTTGTCCTTTAAGATTTTGGATAACTTGTTGTTGATTCGATGTGATATTCCACTTTGCATGAACCTTGAATTTTCTTTTAGAGAAGTGATGGAAGGAGAATTGGTATCAAAGTGCCATAAATGGTGTCATTTTTGTTCGCGATATGAAGAGGAAGTATTATACCACCGATACGCCAAAGAATTTGCCATTTGAACCAGTATGTTTGTTTATTAGAGACAAAGCAGCGAAGGTATCCTTCCATACATTTGTTCACTATCTGATTTTCTGCATCAAGTTGAGGGATGATAGGATGAGCTATGAGCCAATTGAGTACCCAAACAAGAGAATAATTCTGTCAAAAAATGTCAATGAAGATGGGATCTCGTCACTTACAATAATATTTGGGTTGCCATTCAGCTTTTGAGTACATCTCCATGAATGCGGTGGCAAGCGTACTATTTGAAGAGGTGAGAGTGCACAAAGTGTGCGTGCCAATTGATCTATCAGCAATCACCATGGTAGCACTCTTTCCTTGAGGACTTTGGCCAATCCTGTGATGAAATCCATGACCTCCTCCCAACACTAACTTGGGATGGATTAATGGTTGTAAAGACACGGGGTCTTAATTGTTTCCACTGTATTTTGTTGGAAAACCAAACATTCTTCCACAAACCTTTGAACATCGGTTTTGAGGCCATCCCAAAAAGATCGCTTCTTGACTCTATGGTAGGTTTTAAAAATCACAGAGTGCCCTCCTACTAGAGGTGTTACATTCAATAGTACCTTTGTTTGAGTTGAGGTTGCTTACATAAATATAGCGATCTTTGTAACATAGTGAATCATTTTCCGTACGAAATGTATCTGATGCTGGAATCCTGCTACAACCTTTGAATGAGAGTCCACACTTTTTGTCATTCTTCCATTCATCCCTTGCTTCTATTATCCAATGCGGTTGGATGATGTCGATATAGCACATAGAAGGCCTCAACATCTTCATCCTTTCTTGAGAGTGCATCTACCACAACATTTTGCTTCCCCTTTTATGTGATTTCAAAATCATAACTTAATATCTTAGTTTACCCATTTTTGTTGTTCTTTTTGAAGATAGTCTTTGTTCCAAAAAAAGTGTTTAAGACTATCATGATCTGTTTTGACGAAGTGCCTACCTATTAGGTAAGGATTCCATTTCTTCAATGCATGTAGTATTTCCATCATTTCTTTCTCATAAATGGGTTTGTGTAAGTCCTTTTCCTTGGGTGAATTCGACTTTCAAAAGCGGGGGCCTTCCTTCTTGCATTGGGATAGCACCAATTCCATTTCCACGAGGCATCACATTCACAATAAAAGGTTTTGTGAAGTGGAGTGGTCAAGAACAAAGAGCTTTACACATCACCTCTTTTAAGTTGTTCAAAATCTTTGGTTGCCTCACGGAGTCCATGAAAATGCATCCTTCTTAGTTAGTGTCATTAAAAGGTGCTGCTATTCTTCCATAGTTCGAACAAACTGGGGTACTAACATCAGAGCAAAAATCCTCTAAGATTATTTAATGTTTTGGGAATTGGCCATTCATCATGGCCCTTAATCTTGTTAGGGTCTACTTTGACACCTTCATGAGATGAAAATATGGAACCCAAATACTCTACCTCCTTTACTCAAAGAAACATTTGGATGGTTTGGCATGTATTTGCTCCTTTAGTAGTTGTAGCACCTTGTCAACATGTCATACATAATCCTCTCAAGACTTTCTATGGGTGGTATATCATCCAAAAATACTAACACTAAATTTTTGAAGGGCTTGAAAATGGAATTCATCAACCTTTTGGAATGTGGAAGGTGCATTTTGTAAGGCCAAAGGGCATGACTAAATATTCATAATGGCCTTCATGAGTTGAATGTTGTTTTGGGATATCTTCTTCTTCCTTCATTATGATCTGGATGATACCCTGAACATAGATCCAATTTGTGAAATAGATTGTTCCATGTAGTTCATCTAACAATTCATCAATGGTGGGAATGAAACTTATCTTTAATAGTGATCTTGTTGATCTCTCATCCAGACACATCATATGAACTATCTTTCTTGAATACCATTACCAGTTGCAAAGTAAGAACTTTGGCTAGGTCTAATAATGCCCGACCTCTAACATTTCTTCAATATGCTCAATTTCCTCTTCTAAGTGAGGGTGTCTGTATTACTACGATATTGGAGGAACACTCCCAGGAATTGAGTGAATTTCATGATCATGATTTTGGTGGGTGGAAGCTAACTTTGGGAATATCTTCAAATGCTGAATGCTTATCAATGATCCTTTGGAGATCTTTAGGAATAGATGGCTTAGATGTTTGAACATCCTGAGTGAGCATAGTTGTGCAATAATGCCTTGATGCTTTTTCAATAATTTTTGTCATTCCATTAGAGCTTGTCACCTTCACCAGGAGTTTTCCTTGATACCTCTTAACTCAATTTCTTTTCCTTCAATGAAAATTTCATGAAAAGTTCTTGAAAATTAAAATCCATTGTTCTAATGATTGTAACCATTGGTTTCTTAGTACAACATCTGCACCACCATGGGTATAGCAATCGTGGACTATTTGTTACATATTCCCCCATAGTAAGATTGATCTTATTTCATTTTCTGAGCAATTGATAGTTCCTCCATCACATAGTCATTACTTGAAACTCTAGTTGGATATGCATAGAAGCAATTGAGATATTTAGCTAATTTATGAGTGAATGAAATTATGAATGTTGCCGAATCAAGTGGGACTATTACCTTTTTCTTTTGATGTATCCTTGATCTTGAGGGGTTTGAGGAGTGCTAATTCAGGTAATGCATTACCACCGCGATATAGGGAGTCTACTCTTTAGATGAAATTGCTTCGTTTTCATCTTGAGATGGTTCTTGTTCTTGTTCTTCTTCCTCTTAACTTAATCTATGTAGAATAATTTATTCTCTCCCGCACTTATGTCCCTTATTGTGTGCATTAAAGAATCAACCCTTTTCTTTCTTTCCTCCAATTGTTGAGGTGTCAACCTTGTAGGTTGAGGTGTTTTAGAAGAAGGAGCATTGTTCTCTCCCCATAGATGTTAGGATTGGTTCCGCTCCTAGTAGCCATAGCCATGTTTTACTTTCAGCATTTCTTGCCAACTTAAATGCATTCTCCTAATGATTTGGGTTCCCAAAGGCGAACCTCATGTTGAATGTTATCCTTTAAAGTTCCCATGAATGCATCAATCAAAGTACTCATCTGGAATATTGGTTACCTTTATATTCAATCTTTGGGAAGTTCTCAATGTTAACAAGTAACTAAACCCTTTTTGCTTGAGATTTATCAATTGGATAGCAGAAGGTGTTATGAATCCTCATAGTGTGCTATCATTTCTTCACGTGAAAATTGTCCATGTGGCAGTGATTTGCGAGAACAAATCCATGATACCATACAAATTGATTGGAATCTAAATATAAGAAGTTCATACCTTTTGTGTATGTGGAACATTATGGAGATCAACGAATTGCTCCATTTGGAAGTATCCACATGTGATTGGGTCCTTGCCATCAAACTTCCTCATATCAATCTTAGGAGCGTGGTTGGTCTTCAAACCAAAGTTAAGGTTTCTCCATTCTTGATTCACCTTCCTTGTGTCCTCATCCTTAGATTTCATGGGATGCATTTTTCACTTTCAGGAAACCAAAGTTGGAGTTTCTCCATTCTTGATTCACCTTCCTTGTGTCCTCATCATGAATTTCATGGGATGCATTTTCACTTTCAGGTGTCTTCTCTGTTATGAAATTTTTCAATACTTCCATGATCTTCCCTTTTAAACCATCCATCTTAGTATCCAACTTAGCTTCCATTGAATCCATCTTAGTATCCAACTTAGCTTTCATTGAATCCATCTTCTTTTGTATTTCATTTATGTCCCTACACATTTCTTCACCTTCATCAAGAGTCCAAGTAGGATTTTCTGGAGGCTTATTTGGTGAAGAAGTTCCATTTTTTGGTGGCATGTTGGCCAAGTATCACTTTTGAACCTTGATTTTGAGGTAGTTCTGCTAGATAATATTTCTTCTGTTGTATCTCCCAAGTTTCGGCCCTTATGGGTATGAACCTTTATTTTATGTAGTTCTCTGATATTTCTTCTCTACAATTCCATAGGTCTGATCAAAATTGGATGTGCCAACTGGAATTTACGGTAACTTCCCTGCAACTTGCCGATTTTTGGCCTTTCCAGGAGATCTCACTTGTATAGCGTGCCCTGCACAAAATAATTGATATAAAATTCTGAAATTCACACTAGAAATACTACAGACTGTTTGAAATCCAATGAAACTAGTCCCACTCAATTTGGAAACTCTAGGAAGAAGTTATGATTGTTTTACCTGGAACACCTTCTTGAGACTAGTCAATAGGAATAGTCAGATACCCTATCGTACACAGGGTGTATATAAAAATTTAAGACGACCCAGAAGCTGAAATTTTTACCACAGATACCTTACTAATTTTTGTAAATAGACTTTGGAGTTCAGGGTCTGAAATGTTACAGAAAAGTTTTTATAGCGAAAGTTCCGCAATGACTTAGTTCAAGATGATTCTAGAACCCTATCTTGTACAGGTTGTATCTCCGAAAGTATAAGGCCTCATGAGCTAGATTTTGAACCCAACATACCTTGATCCATCTACTAAATATATTCCAAGCCCTTCCTTCTGAAACGTTGTAGAAAAAAAGTTATAGCGAAAATTCCAAGGTGTCTCAGATGTAGCAACGAAACCCCAAGACCTTGAGCTCTGATACCATATGTTAAGAACCAAATATCAATATAGCATAGAAAAACCTCAGAAAAAGTATTCAATGCCTTGAAAAAGAGATAATTTTAGATAATAAGCCTCTTCGAGGGGGCAACCTCCTTTTACCCCACTTAAATGTTCAAGTACAAGATGATTCAAAATGAAAATGTCTCCTTTGTATATATAGGAGACTAGGAGGCATAATTACAACTAATGGCCTAAAGCCAACATAAATAAAATAACATTACTAATATAATATGCCCCAATTAAGGGGTAATGATCCAATATTAGGGCTTAACAAGGCAAGTTACAATACCATCACTCCTTCATAGAATTTTTTTAGAATGGAAGAGAAAGTGGATATCAAGCCCTATCAAGGTGATATCGATGATTTTAAGTTGAATAATCGATTGCAACAATTAGAAGTGTATTTAAATATCCATAATACATATGAAGAGTAGAAAATTTAATTTTCTCGACTAAAACTAGAGGGACATGCACTAATATGGTGGGAACACCACATGGAGACACTTAGGCTAGAGGGTGATCCACTAGTAACTAAGTGGGAGGATTTTAAAACCCTCATCAAGTCTTATTTTTACCTTACTAGGCATGTAGAAGAACAACAAATCTGTTGGAATCACTTCAGGCAAAGGTAGGGCCAGAGTGTGCAAGAGTACACCATCGAATTCAGGAAGATGGTGATCATGTTTGGTATCTCTCCCAAGAACCTAGATGTACTCCTCAAGTATTTGGGGGGTCTACAAAGTCATTTGTGAAAGCAAGTGATGTTATTCAAACCAAGGACTGTTGATGAGGCCCATGTGCAAGAATAATATTAGGAGAACAAAGTCCATAAGAATGGACATCTATGTGGATTGAAATAGAAAGACCACCAATATGCTTCCAAGGAGGGGAATAATAAGTGGAAAGGGAAATACAAGAAGATGACAACCATTTCACATCAGTGCAAGGATCCAAACAACCACTGTAACCGTTGCAATATTGATGGTCAAAACAAAGATAAGTGTTGGAAGCTACATCCAGAATGGAATCCAAAGAAATGTAAGAAGGATTCCAGGAAGAATAACCTACTAGGCATGGATTTAGGCAACCAGGTAGAGAGAAACTTAGATGTGGATGAAAATATTTTTTATGCTTTAGTGTAGAAGGAGGTGAATCTAAGTAGTTTTCATCACAAAGAAGAGAAGGAGATGAAAAAATGTTTCCATATTAAGATTTAGGTCAAAAATACCAAGGTAGATGCTCTATTCAATTTCAAGTTATATGCCAACCTCATAGAAAATGATTTGGTTGGAAAGCTTGGGTTGGAGGTTCATGGTCATCCAAGCCCTTGAAAGTGGATACAAATGGAAGGGATATGTTATGGAGTGGTATTTATGTAGGGAGGTAAACCGGTATGATATCATTCTAATATTTTTTACGTGAGAGTCCCGAACTACTCTACAATGATAAGGAACTATATGCCTTGGTTCAAGTTGTTGAGAAATCGAAGCACTATT
Organism: Picea sitchensis; assembly: GCA_010110895.2. Classification (NCBI taxonomy): domain Eukaryota; kingdom Viridiplantae; phylum Streptophyta; class Pinopsida; order Pinales; family Pinaceae; genus Picea; species Picea sitchensis. The sequence goes on along the minus strand of SNQJ01S0065829.1, from coordinate 47,023 downwards.
TGATGGAAAAGGAAACCATTATCCACACTAAACACCAACCACTATAGTATTTGCAGGCCCATAGTAAACTACAACAAACTAGACATTACAAGTGGATGGAGTTTTTTCAATAGTTTCATCTAGTCATAAAATATAAGGGCATCACTAATAAGTTGGAAGACATTCTCTCAAGGCCACCCACATCCAAGATTACATATTTGGGAACTGTTATGCACATGGAGCCTTTCACCCATGATGCATACAAAGAGGCACACATAGAAGATGAGGACTTTAAAGAGGTGTTCGATATATAAAGGGACAAATTTGTGTAGAAGAAGGTGATGATAAGACTAATTATCATCTCTAGAATGGGTTTCTCTACAATTTAGACAAGCTTTATGTTCCTAAAGGTGAAATATTGCAACTTATTAGAGAGGCTCACACCTCCAAGGTTGTAGTACATTTTGGTGTTGGGAAGACATTTTCCAACTTACAAAGGTATGTGTATTAGCCTAGAACGAAAAAATATGTAGCTTGAAATATTAGAGAATGCATACTTTGTTGTACCAACTAGCCAAATAATAGAAAGCAAGGTTTATACCATCTCTTACATGTACCCACTTGACCTAGGGAAATCATTTACATGGATTTTGTGGGTAGTTTTCCAACAATCAGGAAGGGACATAACTATGTGTTTTTGGTAGTTGATAGGTTCAACACAATGTGCATTCTTATGCCTTGTAAAAGGACCATCAAAGGACAAGAAGCAACAAACATGTTCTTTGAACAAGTCTAGGTGCACTTTGGTATACCAAGGAGCATGATATCGGATAGGGATACCATATTTTTCAATGCCTTTTGGAATAGAATTTTGGATAATATGGACACGAAGTTGAAGAGATTTAAAACATTTCATCCAGAGACAGATGGGAAAAAAAAGTAGTCAACATGACATTGGTACAAATTTTGAGGGGTTATAGTTAGAAGCATCCAAAGGATTTAGATTAAAATATGATCTACATTCAACACTCTTATAATATAACATCCCATACTTCTACCAATAAGTTCCCTTTCACATTTTTCTTTGGGTGTTTTCCACCTTTCCCCTTGGATGTTGTCTATGGAAAATAAGGAGCGAGGGAAGAAATCACAAGAGAAGTGTAGAAAGTGGATAATTTGGTTGAAAATATTAGGCAGATCCATTTGCAATTATAGGAGACACTGAAGAAATCATGGGAGTGGTACAAGGCCATACATGATCAACCCAAAGATGATAAAACATTCGAGGTGGGAGACAGATCATGGTTGTAGCTAAATAAAGAAAAGATATAGGGTCTTGGTAAAAAGATCAAGGCTTTACAATATAATCCTTTTGAGGTATTCAATAAGTGGGTGTTAATTCCTACAGATTGATTATACCCCCATATATGCACATCTACTCAGTAGAGAATGTGGAGAATCTAAAACTTTATGATCCTTCCATGTTGGATCGGGAAACTAAGGAGTCGGTCCTACCTACCATAGAGGACTTAGAGCCATAAGCTCAAGAAAATTTGGTAGAAGATATGTTTTTTTAGATGAAGTCCATAACTACCATACATAGGTAGCATGACCAACTAGCCACATGCAAGATGTAGAAATTGGTAATCTTTATTAAATGGAGGAGGCCCAATAAATTTATGCTCAGAATTTTCTTACATGCCCTAATAACATTTAGCCTACAAGTAATAAAAAGTAACTTTAGTTCACCATCACTTGGGAAACTATCATTCTCATAGTTATAAACATTTCCTAGATGTATTATTGAGCTATCTTCAACTCTAGATGGCTAGGCATTCGTGAGTATGATCAAATAAAGAGTGTTTTCTTCATATACGACATCCTTGAAAATCACTAGAAAATAAAAGATAAGATAAGATGATATTATTAATGCCAATGAATGACCACAATAAGTAGGTCAATGAGACTAAAAAGTGCATTCAATATCAATGCTTAACCGAAGTGCAAAAAAAACACCTATTGCTACTCTATAAAAAGTAGAAAAAAGATAAGTACAAAGCTAAGAGAATGAGTATAAAATGAGATGAATGAAAAAATAAACAAAACTATGACAAGTAAAGAGGATGTTAAGGTGGGTTGGAGCTAGAGTTAGAGGTCACCTAAGTAGAGAGAGAATAAGGCTCCCAGACAAACTTATTAATCACCATGAAGGGGTTGATGCATTTTCTGAGAACATCCTCTAAAGAGTAACTTGCACATAGAGGCCTTCGTTGTGTAATCATGGGAGAAGACCTAGAAGGAACACTATATTAAGGAGGTCGATCAATCTAACATCCAAGGTCGGGGGGATAACGTTTGACTTGAGCACTAGTTTATAATATCCCCTTCCATATGACCAAGGTAATTGAAGACTTGGTATCCTATTTGTTCCCACTAGGCTATAGTCTCATCCAAAAGGGACTAAGGTGGCCAAAATATGTCACTAGGGATGCTAAAGTCAAATTAGAAAAAAGTAACATTGGCAAATAAGGAGTTATAAGTTAAATGGCTAATATGAGATAATTGAAGAAAAGGATTTAGAAATCCAATTAATAAGTTAAGTGAGGAATTAGAAACTAGAGTATAAAAGAGGATGAGGGTGCCTCACTTCATCATTCTTGATTATTTTTCACTTGCAATTTTGAGCTTTGGAATTTTGAGTGTTCTGAGGGTTTTGAATAGAAAAAACCTAGAGATCAACATGGAGGTGAAATATCACTCCTTTCTTGGTCCAATATTGGCCAAGGTGGTTAAATATTCCACCCTCACCATTCTATTCATTTCAGATCCATTTTAGTTATCATATGAGAAGAAGGGCATATTGTTGGAGTATTTTTGTAGGAAGGGCACACTATCGAATATAAGGAGGTTCAATTTGGGTTCTAGAGGTGGGATCTTGAAGAGATCTCGACCTGCATGCATTTTTCATACATGGAGTGACCTTTCTTGGAATTATTTTGGGTCTCCCTTTTCCATTTTTATTTTTATTAGAGCTAGGCATATTTTCTGGAGGGTGCACTTGGAGCTATAGATCTATTTCTTGGTGGACAGATTTGGCATATTTAGTAGGGGATATTCATCTTATGAGCCAACCATACGCTTTCCTACAATATATTAACATTATCTTTGGGCTTGGAAGCCAAATCTGAAGAGATCTAATTTCGATGGTTTGTTGTAGCCAATGAGGTCACAAATAAGCTAGAGAAGATATCAATTAGGAGGAGGAGAAAGGGATTGATCTTATAGACATCTTGCATGCAAGTTTTGGAGGTTCTTGGGATACAAACTCTCTATTTTCTATTTTATTTTGGAGGTGCTATCAACCACATCTTATATTCTTCTATATATTTCCAGATTCATCTTCTATTGTAATGAGGTCAACTATTTAATAAATAAAACTAGATCTAAGTTTGTGCCTATTTCTTGTTGTCATTTTTAATTGTTTCATTGTGTTAAAGATCATTTATTATCATGTAAACTATGTTATACTGTAAAACAAAAAAAATAAACCCCATCATAAGCCTAAGAAGGATATTGGTCTGAACTATTTGACAAAACACATCAACCAGAAAGCTAAACACTTAAGCTTTACAAACAAATCCACTTGGGAATTTTACAGTGGTATTAGAGAATTGAATCCTCATAGCTTGCAGGGATTTGCTGATGAAAGGTTACAACTGGAGAAGGAAGGAAAAAGGGGGTGAGGAACCATAAACAAATATGGGGGAAAGACATGAAACAAGAGATGGCATTGATAAGGACATTCCAATTGAGTTGGAAAGAATAACACAAGAACTACAACACTCCATTGACAAGACATAGTTTTTTATGCAACACCATTTGGATGAGACACATGAACACTTAGCCAGGGGACAACTTGAAATTAAATTATCACTGAAAACTATAGAATAGGGACATGAACGCTTGGTTACCACATTGAAAGCAGGGCATGGCAAGATTTCATATATTCTCATGTAGATGGTACATGGTAGGGAACCAAAAAATAATGAAGGGAATAATGGGGCTAGTGGATCTTAGGGAGGAGAAAGGTATCACACAGAGACTAGTCACCGGGTCCACACTGAGGGGAAAATACTATTTGGGGTAACAAAATACATGGCATAAATGAGTAGTAGGATAACACCCAGGTCGTACATGTCATGTTTCTTAGATACACAACAACAGGATGCTAACAATACAGGGCATGTGGAGGTGGAAGACAACTTTGAAGAGTATGAGAGGGCATATGTAGCCTTGAGTGCAGGATTTAGAGGACATGTTTCATTGGGAGAGTATTGTGGGATTAAATACAAAGGAATTCCTAGAGACTTTCATAGAGGAAATAAAGATTTGGGGTGCAAGGAAGGGAAAATGGAGATTCCCACCTTTGACGGATTAACCAAGGCTTAAGCAAGGGCCTGGGTACATAAATTGAATGATTAGTTGCAACTCAATCCCATGATGGATATGGATTCCATCAAATTTTCCACCCTATACTTTTAAGGAAAATTCCACGAGTGGTGGTACCAAGGGATGACTACCTTGGGACATGCACACATTACTTCATATGCAGAATTCACACAAAGACTCATAGATAGGTCTGATCAAGGGGATCTAGAGCTTCATTTCCGAGAGCTCACCCAACTAAGGAAACATGCATACCTGAATCATTCATTGAGGAATTTTAGAGGCTAGTGTTCATATTATGGTAGTTGCGCGAGGTATTTACCTCCATGTGTAAACCTGACGAGAATAGAATATTCCGGGAAGCAAGAAGAAACCCTAAATAATTGGTTAAGAACCTTAGAAGACAAGTCTACTCAAGAGAATGATTTGTATTAGGTTATTATCCTCTAAGAGAAGAATTCGGCCCAGTAAGTGACCTAGAGGACTATAAATAGAGGGCGCTTGAGCTCATTTTTACACACCTCTCATAACTGCATAAGGCAGTAGTGCGCAAGTTTGAAGAAGAGCTACAACTGCAGCTGTTGCACCTGGCAGATTTTGGTTTTGACTTGGACTCTCTCTTGGTTATGGTTTGGAATTTCTTCTTGGCCCCTTTTGGTTATTTTTTCTTGGTGCGCTATCCTTGGAGAGAGGTGTGCCACCTTGTTTGGCTATTAAGCCTAGGGTTTTCTTCGGGAATAATTTTGTGTCAAGGTTAAGGTGATCGGGGGTGGCTTCGACCTATGGTTGGGTGACAATATTGCTATATTGTCTATGGTTAAACGAGCACATCCAATATTCTAACAGTTTATGGGCCCACACTATCTTCGGACATTCTAACCACTGGAGGATAGATTGGGAGGATTTGCTCGGTTACAGTTGCAGTTGCAGCTAGTTTTTACTGCAGCAAAGAAACCCTAACCCTCTAGTTGAGGCACCTTAATTGAAGATATTGACCTAATTTCTGGATAGACTAGTGCGCCCTACCCTAGCGCATCTCCTGGTACTCTCAACAAGCTAAGACACCAAGTTTGATTTTTTGGTCAAAATCAAGGGTTGACCAAGTCAAAGAAATTATGACTTACTCTATGAAGTCAGAAAACAAGTTAGAAGGGGCTTCTAAATTCATAGCATGGAAGACAAGGATTGATCTCATCCTTTCCAAGAATAAATTGTTCGATATCATGAAAGGAAATATTGGGGAACCAGAGTTTGAAGAAGGAAAAGAAAAGGAACCTCAGAACATTGCAGTTATGGAGAAGTTCAAAGACAATGACATCAATTCCATGAGTATCATAGTGGATTCTATAAAAGACCACTTGATACCCTACATCCCCCATCTTGACTCATCTAAGAATATGTACAATGCCCTAACAAACCTCTTCTCAGTCAGAAACATTGGGCAGGTAATGAGTCTGAAGAATGAGCTCCGTGACATGAAAATGAATGATGATGACAACATAGCATCATACCTTGTGAGAATATCTCAGTTAAGAGATCAACTACAAGCTATTGAAGAAATCATTTTAGAGAAGGAATTGGTAAATATAGTACTCAACGTTCTTCCCAAGACATGGGATGCATTTTCCACAAGCATGAACACAAGGAAGGAGTATCCTACATTTGAGGAACTTTGGACTTGTTGTACACAAGAAGAATCAAGGATTAGTGCAAAAGATAAAATCCAAAAGGAATAAGATGATCAAACCTTCACAACAAGGTTCAAGAATTTCAGGAATAAAAGGAAGTTTGGCTCCAGGAAGAAATAAAATCAAATATATGTCAGAAATACAATGCTTCAACTGTCGAAAATATGGTCACTACAAGAATCATTGTCCCGAGCTAAAGAAAAGGAAGGAAACACACGAAGCATCAGTTTCCGAAAAAAGGAAACCCTCAAAGAAGACCAAGCAGGATAAAACAAACTTCTTCTTCGAAGACAAGGTAACAATATTCTTCATAGTTCTTGTACATACCATGTTTACATAGTTTCTGTACATATCTTGCACATCTATTTCTTATAATATAAGATGTTCCAAGAGAAACAATATGTATGGAAGAATAACAAGATAAGGACTAATATCACGATGACTTCAAGCAAGCAATACACATGGAAAGATGAAGTACATTGACAATCCTTGGTAACAATTCATGTGGAAGCTATTACAACTACCGAAATCAAAATCAAACTTGAAGAAACATAGAAGAAGTAAAAACCGAAAGAAGTCAACAATCAAGAAGAAATACTTGTGACACTTTACAGAAGGAAATAAAGATGCAGATCAAAGTGTGGAATCTCTTAGATGGAGGGAGCCAATTATATAATTCCAAAAGAAGAGTATGCATTCATGCATGAATCAAGGATTAGGAGGGAGCTAATCCTAAACAATATGATCCATTGAGGATTATGTAGTATCTATCCATGTTCCCATAAATGGTAGCAACCATGAAGAACAACATGTGTTCATTTTGGCTTTAGAACAAGTCTTCTTCGAAAAGAAGCCTTAAAGTATCCCTGGTTGTCCATCCACATCCATGATCCTATGGTGAAAGGAAGAAGTTGGAATCTTCAGGGAATGGAATATATAGAAAAATCCATGGACCCAAGGCCTAAAGAGAAACATGAGGAAGAACATGAATATTCCAAGAGAGAAAGAAAATATAGAACAACCAGTCATTATATCGAGAATTACAAGACTACCAACTTGGTTTGAACTCAGTAGAAACAATCAAGTAGAATAAATGAAAGTTGTGATGAAGAACAATGTATGGAAGACTTATGAATGAAAGAATTCTGAGATCTAGAACTAAAGGTTCTCCCAGATGGAGGGAGAGGACTATGATGATAGTGTGTTCCAGACATACCTCTACCTGAGACATTATATCCCATGCAATATCCATGGGTTGGAGTTTACATAGGATGAATGTAAGGATTGTTCTACTCAGTAGAGTAATTGAACAAGAAGTGTATGTAGAGAAACCTCAAGGTTTTGAGGTATACCAGAAAGAGACCTTTGTATGAATATGGAAGAAGATCTTGTATGGATTCAAACAACTTGGTGCAAAGCCTCTCATGCACAACAAGAGCGTGGTGAAAACTTTCTATGACAGAGATCAAAATGGTTACTCAGAAGTTCAGGATGATGGATTGCTAATCCATGACAAGCTCTCATGATGACAGAAGAAGTACCACTTGAATATGTTCCATTTTGAGCCATTCCATGATGTTATGAGCTAGCAGGAAAAAAAATAATGGAATCCAACTATGACATACTATAATGATCAGAGCTACATGAAGCCTTCAGAGAAAACCAGTGTTATAGAAAGACCGAAGTACATTGAAATCAAGCATTACAATCTCCTTGATGAAGTCCAGAAAAGAGAAGTGATTCTCCAATATCTATTTCCACAGATGAGCAGATAGAAGACATTTTTGGTAAAGCCTCTGTCCAAGATAAAATATTTTGCGTACTCAAGAAACAAGTTGAAGCTCATGGAGACGACTTCCTTATTGAAAATGGAAGAGATGACTCCCAGGTTGGAAGGGAGCACTGATGTGTTATTGATTTATGAAAAATCATTTTTCAGTTCGAAAAATGGTCCAAGATGAGAAGTTCCCCTTTCCAGTTCAGAAAGTGGTTTGAGATTTCTAATGGACAGGGATTTTTCTAGTTCAGAAAATGGTCTAGATCGAACGGTCATTTTTGTAATGAAAATTGTTCAATGGATTGTTGTTGTACCATAGACAACGATTCCCATTGTGGCCAGTGTGGGGGAATGGTCTAGGACAGTATCTCTTCTTGGTAGTCACTCTCAGTAGTGGTCAAGAAGACTGGTCCGCCTCGCCAGACAATCATTCTTTCGAAGCTCATAGTTGTGAGTAGTTTCGAAGAATGGTATGTTTTTGAGGTTGGTGCAGGACAATCATTTCCTTAGGAAATGGTTCAGAAAATCATTCCCTAGGGAAGATTCATTCTCTCCAGGTTGCACTTTGTTTAGTGCTGGAGGAATAGCCCAGATAGTTGAATGGTCCAGGTTCAACAATCAGGGACAGGAATTCCCTAGAGCAGACTCATTCTCTCTAGGTTGCACTTTGTTTAGTGCCATAGGAATGGCTCAGATAGGTGAATGGTCCAGGCTCAAAAATCAGGATAGTTATTCTTCTATGCTTGAGAAGAATAGTCTAGTAGCTCATAATTGATATTTTACCTTCTGAGGGTATATGCTCTTCCAGATCTCACAAATGTGAGTGGAAGAATGGCCCATATGATTCAGTTTATATCATGACATTGTTTTTCTGTGCATGTTGATATCAGATGATATGATTACCATGGAGATTCTATGTCTCTGGACAATAGATGTATGATACTGTGGTGCATGTGTTCCACTGATTGTGACTATATGTCACTGATAAAGTAGTTGTGTGCTACTTGGTGTGGTAGTGTACCACTGGATTGTAGTTGTATAACTACTATGGATATACACAGTTGTGTTCTATTGAATGACATTGTTATGATTTCCCTATAGACTATCAGTAGTGTTGAAAGTGATTATCAACTAGATGGATAATCAATGTACTAATGGACATACATTATCCAGATGGAAAGTGATCCAGGATATTTATTCTTCTAGGATATATGCCCTGATTAGAAGAATGTTTTTTGTATCACTCCTTGGAGTGAGAGACTTATTCAACATCATGTCTTATTACTCAGATGAAGTATGGTTTCGAGAGATGCTGCAGTTGATGTTGGGAGATGACATTGATAGTGATGATGGTGCTCATGATCTAATCATGAGATAGCATGTACGACTATGATGATGTTACAGATTCAATGGTATGTTTGTGCTCAAGACCATTGCCTTCAATACCTCCCTATCTAGGAGGGAGTTTTGATATTATGGTAGCCACAGGAGGTATTTACCTCAACGTGTAAACTTGATGAGAACAGAATATTTCGAGAAGCAAGAAGAAACCATAAATAATTGGTTAACAACCCTATAAGATAAGTCAGATCAAGGGAATGATTTGTATTAGGTTATTATCCTCCAAGAGAAGAAGTCGGCCCAGTCAAGTGACCTGAAGGACTATAAATAGAGGGAACTTGAGCACATTTGTACACACCTCTCATAACAACATAAGGCAATAGTGCACAATTTTGAAGAAGAGCTGCAACTACACCTATTGCACTTGGCATATTTTGGTTTTGACTTGAACTCTCTCTTGGTTATGGTTTTGAATTTCTTCTTGGCCCCTTTTGTTTATTCTTGCTTGGTGCGTTATCCCTAGAGAGAGGTGTGCCACCTTGTTTGGATATTAAGACTAGGGTTTTCTTCCAGAATAATTCTCTGTCAATGTTAAGGTTCTCGGGGTGGCTTCAGCCTATGTTTGGGTGACAATATTTCTATATTTCCTATGGTTAAACGAGCACATATAATATTCTAACAAATAGCAGTCATGTTTCCATATGTTTCAGAAACTAGATTTATGATGATCTTTTCCAAAGGATTGACAGAGCCCTTGCATGGATGGGTCAAGGATTTTAAGCCTAATACACTTCAGGATTCATTTTGGAGGACTAGGGACTTAGAGGGGGGAAAATCCAAAAACAAATTCACTCCAAGACCACCAATTACCCAAAGAGGAAAGGATTAAAGGGCTATAGACAATGGTAAGGGAAAATTGGATGAAGCTACCAGAAGGGAGTTGAGAAGGAAACAATTATGCTATACTTGTAAAGAACCATGGGAACCAGGGCATAGATGCATGGGAAAAGGAAAGATCCACTACATTGAGGTTCTTTCTGATAGTGAGGATGGAGATGATGTTGGGAATATTCAAAATATATAAGTCACCCAAACAAAACATGAGCCAATGCATGGGGAAGAAGAGGAAGATCCAATGCACAACCAGGAAGGAATTAAGAAGGTTGTTATTTCCTCCATCAGTGGGGTACCAAAATTTAGCACTTTTAGGATGAGAGGATTCCTCCAAGGACAAAGGGTCACTGTACTTATTGATAGTGGGGCTTCCCACAAATTTATTGATGTTTCTATGATAAAAAGAAGACACCGCTCTACTGTTGATTTTGAGGGATTGTTGGTAGAGGTAGCAAGGGGTCCACCATGCCATGTGACAAATATATTCTACATATGAGTCTTACCTTGGGCACGTATAATTTGGCACATGATTTCTTTGTTATATACCTACCAGACACCAATGCTATACTAGGATTTCAGTCACTCAACACCTTGGGTCCTATCACTACAAACTAAAAAACTATGGAGATGTACATCAATTCTGAAGAAGGGAAGAGGGTGGCATTGAAAGGGATGACAAAGAATGCTCCCAGGGTGGTATCAACACAATGCATGGAGGCTATATTTAAGCTTGAGGATGTGGCATATGTAGCAAAATGTTTAGTTTCAGTACAAACCACTCAGGAAGGGCACCAACATTATTCACAGGACATACAAAAGATACTTGGCAAGCATGAGAAGGTTTTTGGGAAAATTCCTCCAGGGAAACCACCATATAGGGGTTTTGAGCACACCATTGAGCTAGAAGAAGAGGCTAAACTGGTCATCACCACACCTTACCAACACCCAAAAAGGTTTAAATATGAAATTGATAATGCAATCAAAGAGTTGTTGGACATGGGACCCATTAGGCCTAGCTCAAGAGCATTTGCATCTTCAGTTGTATTGGTTAAGAAGAAATATGGCACAATGAGGATGTGGATTTATTACAAATCATTGAACAAGAAAACAATTAAAAACAAGTATCCAATTACTAATATTGATGAATAGTTAGATGAGCTCCATGGTGCAGTTTATTTTTCGAAGATTGATCTTCGATCAAGATACCATCATATTCAGGTGAGAGAATAGGAACTCCACAAGATGACCTTCATGTTCCATTATGGGCACTATGAGTTCTTAGTTATTCCCTTTGGGCTCACTAATATACCAACTACCTTCCAATCTTGCATGAATCATATTTTCAACAAACAATTGAGAAAATATCTATTGGTCTTCTTTGATGATCTGCTAATCTATAACAAAAATTGGGAGGATCACCTCAAGCATCTGGACAAAATTTTAAGCATCATGGAGGAACAATATTTGTATGCCAAAGAATCTAAATGTGAATTTGGAATGATATAAGTCTTATACTCGGGACATATTATTGGGTCCAAATGGGTACATGTTCATCAAGAGAAAATGCAAACCATTTTGGATTGGCCAACACCTAGGACCATCACGGAGCTACGGGGATTCCTTGGCATTTGCACCTACTATAAGAGATTCATTAAGGGTGTGTTTAAGTGGATTGAAGTAGCACAAAAAAACTTTGTGTTATAACCCTAAATTGCACCACACATGCTTACCTGGAATCAGGCCAACTCATATCCCTTCTTTGCCAAAACTCTGCTGAGCAACTCCTTGAAAATCCTCTTGTGTAAAGTCCCACACGCCCTAACCCATTATTGCATGCGTGTACACACTTGCTGACTCAAAACAGCCCACATGTACCTACAAAATCATGAAAAAAGGAAATTTGTCGACGGAACAAAAAGCTATGGGTCAGTTAACTAAAACTCCCGGCCATGCATGGCCAAGGGTTCATCCAAAACCCTAGCTCCTTCTAGCCTATAAAAGAAGGGGTAGGGGTACCATTTGGAGAAGGAAAAAATATAGCGAAGAAACTCTGCCCATTTTACGTATTCCATTGTCCCAACCCTTTAGCCTTTCCTCATGCCAAAGGAGATTTAACGCAAAGTAGTTGAAGGAAAGAAGAAGAGGAGCCCAGGATCAGGTTCAAGGAGCGGTGTCCGGTCTCAGTTTTTGTAAGTTGATTCACTTTACGTAATAAAAAGAATGCTTTTCCCGTCCCAATTCATGAGTTGTCTATGATTTGCTTAGTTTATGTTCGATTTATAACCCTTGAGTATAAAGTAGCATGCATGCATAGTTGTTGTTTGTCTTGAGTGCAGGTCATCTGTGGAAGGAGCAGCGCAAGAAAGTAATCAATCACAACGGAGGATTGGCATCGAACACCGGTAATAAGGTAGGTGGTCCTTTTCCATGCATTTACTGAGGAAAAGGGATTTAAATCTTGGGATGTAGGTAAAAAAGTAGTTTCTATTCGGTCAAATATGCATGAAAAGTCCGACCCTAATTTTCTAGTCCGTAGGGTGTTTTTCCCAACAACATAATTGGCGACCGTACTGGGGAGAATACTCTTTAGGGTTCCTGGATTTATTTGAGTTTTTGGGTAGTTAAAAGACTAGGTTTTCTGTTTTTTCTTTGCCTGTCTTTTCTTTTTCTGTAAAGTCTGAGCTAGCAGGGAATTTGGTTTTCCATACCAGCTTTCCCTGACTTTTGATTGACTGTATTTTTCGAGACACACAAAGGTACACGCGGCCTGTAGAAGGCCTGAATGCGTTTACCCGTGCCCTATCCTCTGACAACCTGCATGTGAACACTAGCTGTAGAGATATCAGTAGCGTGTAGGAGTTCAAAGAACCTTAGAGGAAGTCCTCCTCTTCCCTGTCAGAATCACACATTCTTAGGGGGTTTTCTGGAATCTTGTCTGAGTCTTGCTTGTTAAACAGTCCTATCTCAGATTGTTTTTTTTTGCCTTATTATTTTTCCTTGCATTATTTGTTTTTTCTGTTAGAAAGAGTATCCAAGACTTCAAGGGATCCTGGTTATCAATACTAGAGGCCTCTTCCTGGTCTGGACTACCTGTTTTCATATTTTTCCTTAGAATTTAGACATACACACGGCCGATACAAGGTCAACCCACGTGTACATGCTCTCTGTCTCTGTTCAGCACGTGTTTGCACGTGTGTTGTTTGAGTGACAGTCACGTGCTTGTACATGATACTTTTTGTTCAGGGTGGGGCAGTCATCCCCTCCTTTGATAAGAAGTATTCCTCTCAGGTGTTTGAATCTATGTTTGAATAGTCAGTAGCTTAGGCTTCATCTTACCCTTGGCCTGCTTTTTCTCAGTTAAAAGT
>SNQJ01S0065829.1:18477-33523 GCA_010110895.2 Picea sitchensis | reverse complement strand
AACTTTGATTATATTACATATTTTCATGTTCCTAGGAGATTAAACCAAATTACAGATACTCTAGCTAATCAAATTTTAGATTGGCATCTTGCACACATATGAAAGAAAATTGACATAAACATGTAAATACATTTTTGCACACAGAATCCATAAGACACAAAAGATAAAAACCATATATAACATCATAAAATAACTAGAGTACATAGATGGATGCAAGCACCTAAAAAATGGGAATAGTAATGAGTCACCGGGCTTATGCCCTCAAAAAATATATACAAGTAGGTTCTCATGGCACATAAAAAGTCTAAGTAGGTTCAGGGCCTATGGGCCCTGTTATAATCATCCACAGCACGGGCTAAACGCCTAAACAATTGGACCCATGTTCGAGGTGCCCCCACTACATGAGGCTGCATGGATGGTGGCAAGTCCTCTATCTCTACCATCGGGACTGTGCGAGTCAGCGCAGTGAAGTTCTTCTCAACTCGTTTAAGGACCCTCTCGTCCTCTCTGGTTAGGAGGTTCCCTTCTACTGCTGCTCCCCTAGCGACGGCAGTCACGGCTTCTGGCCATGCACAACGCCTATTCCATGCATAATCGACAGGTCACATGGGTCCCACATCTACATGCAACAAACATTTATCCATCAAATACTCTGGCATATAACAAAAATGATATATATAACAAAAATGACATAAAAATTACATATGCAAACAAAAAAAATACAAAGGTGGAGACTTACCCATCTCCCTTCGCTCCTCACCAGGAGGCACGGGTATCTCAGGATCTCTAGAAAAATCTATCCCTGCATATGGGTAGTCCTCAATCACAGGGATCTGTCGTGACAACCACACAAAGAAATCACCATCGAAGGACTCAACGGTCCTTCCACCACCCTGTCACGGCAGTAATATTGCCCATCTACACACTGCAGGGAATGAGGCCTGATGTCCTCGTACTACAACCCTAGGACTAAAACTCGAAACTCTCTCAAAAAAGAATGAACAAAAGATGGTCCCAAACCCAAAGTTCCTCTGTGTCCGTTGTCGACAATCTGTCAATTGCCTCTTCATGCACTCGAGCAGTGTGGTACTCTAGTCAAAAATATGTGCATTCAAGCACTAGATGACACAGTTCATCTATGCGTGAGATGCCTAATGCAAGGTTGCCGAGACGATAATCCGCCCAATCAGTAACAATATAGTTTGCAGCGCAAGCAAGTAATCAAGCACAACGAAGGATTGGCATCGAAAACTTAAAAAGTAATAGTACAAAGAACAAATGAAGAAGGTCATGAGAACTTGTTCGGTCTTATCATTACCATATTTCTCTCATCCATTCATCCTAGAATGTGATACATCAGGGGAAGGGATTGGGATAGTCCTCATGCAGAACGTGCATCCCATTTCTTTTGAAAGCAAGAACGTCGTGGACCCACTTTTTTGTATACCATTTATGATAAGGAGATGATAGCTATCATGCATTTGATAGATAAGTTCAGGGAGTACTTGGTTGGAGCCAATTTTATAGTTAAAACCGATCACAATAGCCTCAAATATTTTATGGAGAAAAAATACCTCAATGAAAGACAACAAAAATGGGTGAGAAAAATCCAGGCCTATTATTTTGACATAGAGTTTGTAAAAGGGAAAAATAATGTTGTAGTAGATGCCTTGTCTAGGATACCTTCAACATATGCTATGCCAAATATATCAGTTGATTGGAAGTCACATATTTTGGTGGAGTAATCCAAAAATAAGTTTGCATGTGAGATAATGGATAGACAATTTCACGATAATTGATTTTGGATTTTGGATGACCTTATCTACTATAAGGGAAGGATTTATGTGGTACCAGATTCTAAATTCAAGGATAAGGTGCTTAGGTAATCCCATGATTCACCACTAGCGGGGAACCAAGGTTTCCTCAAGACTTACAGGAAGATCAGAGAGAGGTTTGCGTGGAAGGGACTCAAGGAGGATGTTATGCACTATGTTAGAGAATGCACAACTTGTTAGCAGAAAAAGGTTGAGCATACTTATCCGACAGGGTTGTTGCAGCCACTTCGCATTCCAGCATATAAATGGGAGATCATATCCATGGATTTCATCACCATGTTTCCTAAGGTGCAGGGAAAGGATGGCATTTTTGTAGTTGTGGATCGCTTGGAAAAAATTGTACATTTCTTTTCATTGTACATGGAACATAGCGCATCTTAGGTAGCATAATTGTTATTTCAAGAATTTTTCAGATTGCATGGCATACCCAAGAATATTGTGAGTGACAGGGATAGCAATTTCATGAGCACTTTTTGGTAGGAGTTATTTAGGCTTGTTGGCACCAAATTGACACCCAGTACTAGTTATCACCCACGGATTGATGGAAAAACATAAATAGTCAATAAATGGGTGGAAGGGTACCTCAAGAATTATGTGGTAGGACAACAGAAAGAATGGGTCAAATGGCTTCATTTGGGGGAATATTGTTATAACATTACCCATCACAGGTCCATTGGCATGACACCTTTTAGGGAACTATATGGCTATGATTCACTCACCTTCATGGAGATTGTGCCTGGGTACAACAGGGATCCTATGTATAAGGATTGGATACAAGACATTCAGGAGATACTTAGAGAGCTTAAATATAATTTTCAGAAGGCTCAAAATCAACAAAAGATCTATGCATATAAAAACAGAGTGGAGCGCAACTTTGAGGTAGGGAACTTGGCCTATTTTAGGCTATAGTCATATTGTCAGTCATCTATCAAGAAAAATGGCATGGAAAAACTGAAGCCTCATTTCTATTGGCCCTACAGAGTGAGTAAAAGAATTGGAGAGGTAGAATATGAGGTTGAACTTCCACCAGGGACTAAAATCCATAATGTATTCCACATGTCATGCTTGAAGAAGGAATTAGGACAATAGGTGACCGTCACTAAGGAGCTACCCCCACTTGATGAAGATGGCCAACTTATTCTAATTCCTGAAGAGATATTGGAAGTTATGGAGAAGAAATTGAGGAACATCATTATCAAAGAATATCTTATTAACTTGAAAAAATTACCTATTGAGGATGCTTCTTGGGAAGGTGAACAGGTCTTGCAACATTTAGAAGTGAAATTGATTTTGGAAAAGCAATTTCAAGTAGGGGAGACTGTAAGATTCCCTTCCATATGACCAAGGTACTTGAAGACTTAGTAGCCTAGTTTTTCTCCCTAGGCTATAGTCTCATATAAAAGGGGACTAAGGTGGCCAAGATATGTCACTAAGGATGATAAAGTCAAATTAGGAAAAAGTGACATTGGAAAATAAGGAGTTATAAGTTAAATGACTAGCATGAGATAATTGAAGAAAAGAATTTAGAAAGACAATTAATAATTTAAGTGAGGAATTAGAAACTGGAGTATAAAAGGCGATGAGGGTGCCTCTCTTCCTCATTCTTTATCATTTTTCAATTGCAACTTTGAGCTCTGGTAGCTTGAGTGTTTTGAGGATTTTGACTAGACAAACCCTAGAGATCAGCACGGAGGTGAAATATCCCTCCTTTTCTGATCCAATCTTGGACAAGGTGGTGAAATATTCCACCCTCACCATTCTATTTAGTTAAGATCCATTTCAATTAGCATCTGGGAAGAAGGGCACATTGTTGGAGGATTTTCTATAGGAAGGGCACACTGTCTAATCTAAGGAGGTTCGATTTGGGTTCTAGAGGTGGGATCTTGAAGAGATCTCGAACTACATGCATTTTCCATACATGGAGTGACCTTTCTTGGTATTATTTGGGGTCTCCCTCTTCCATGTTTATTTTTATTAGAGATGGGCGTATTTTCTGAAGGAGGGCACAATTGGAGCTAGAGATCTATTGCCTTGTGGACATATCTAGCATCTTTAGTGGAAAAGATTCATCTTATGAGCCAACTATACTCTTTCCTATAGGAGATAAACATTATCTTGGTGTTTGGAGGCTATATTTGAAGATATCTAATTTCTATGGGCTGCTATAGTTAGTGAGGGTGCAACTCAGCTAGAGAAGATATCATCTTGGAGGAAGGGAAAGAGATTGATCTTGTAGATCTGTTGCATGCAAATTATGGAGGTTCTTGGGAGACATAATCTCTATTTTCTATTTTATTTTGGAGGTGCTATCAGCCACATATTCTATTCTTCTATATATTTCCAGATTTTCTCTTCTATTGTAATGAGGTCATCTATTTAATAAATAAAACCAGAACTGAGTTTGTGGCTATTTCTCATTGTCATTTTTAATTGCTTCATTGTGTTAGATATCATTTATTATCATGTAAACTATGTTATGCTATAAAACTAAAAAACTAAACCTCAAAATCAGCCTAAGAAGGCTATTGGTGCGAACTGTTTGACAAAACATATCAACTAGAAAACTGAACACCTAAGCTTTCCACACAAATCCACTTGGGAATATTACATATTTTCATAGAAAACTCTAGAGGTTGGTACTCTGTATAGAGAAATAACAACTCTAAGACTTCATAGTGTTAATATATATGATAATGTGATGTAGTCTTCCTAGGAATCTAAAACAAAATCTCTTCAAAGGTTTCAACAAAATAACCCATGCTCTCATTAATATGATCTCAAAATGATATGTGCCTATAAATATCAATTGCTACCACTCACATACCAGATAAAAATGAATACAAAGGTCTAACTTAGAAATAGAATCCAAAAATAATAACTAACCAAAATCACTATGAGTCACGGTGGTCTCCCCAACTCACATGAAACAAGCACATATCTCTTGATGTGCTTTGATGGAATAATGCATGATACCTCAAAGTGTGAGGGGATGAGTGGAATTAAAATTAAATCCTCTACAATACCATGGGAAAAGAGGAGGGAACTTTTCCTTGACGTCAACATAAAGAAAAACCAAGATCTCTTAAATACACTCTCCCCTTTAATGGCTCGAAGAAAAATAGTCGTTAGGATTGAACATAATTGATATATACATATATTTTCTAGGATATATGATGCATACAAAGAGCCACACATAGAAGATGAGTACTTTAAAGAGGTTTTTTGATATTTAAAGGGACAAATTTGTGTATAAGAAGGTGATGATAAGACTAATTATCACCTCTAGAATGGGTTTTTCTACAAGTTAGGCAAGCTTTGTGTTCCTAAAGGTGAAATATTGAAACTTATTAGAGAGGCTCACACCTCCAAGGTTGTATTACATTTTGGTGTTGGGAAGAAATTTTCCAACTCACAAAGGTATGTGTATTAGCCTAGAATGCAAAAATATGTAGCTAGGTATAATAGAGAATGCATACTTTGTTGTGCCAGCTAGCCCAATAATAGAAAGAAAGGTTTATACCATCTCTTACCTATACCCACTTGACCTAGGGAAAGAATTTACATGGACCTTGTGGGTAGTTTTCCAACAACCAAGAAGGGACATGACTATGTGCTTGTGGTAGTTGATAGGTTCAACAATATGTGCATTATTGTGCCTTGTAAAAGGACCATAAAAGGACAAGAAACAACAAACATGTTCTTTGAACAAGTATAGGTGCACTTTGGGATACCTAGGAGCATCATCTTAGATAGGGATACCATATTTCTCAATACCTTTTGAAATAAACTTTGGGATAATATGGATACAAAGTTGAAGAGATTGACAACAATCCATCCAGAGATAGATGGGAAAAAAAAAGTAGTCAACATGACATTGGTACAACTTTTAAGGGGTTATAGTTAGAAGCATCCAAAGGATTTATATTAAAATATGATCCACATTCAACACTCTTATAAGATAGCCATCCATAATTCTACCAATCAGTCCCCTTTCAAAATTTTCTTTGGGTATTTTCCACCTTTCCCCTTGGATGTTGTCTATGGAAAATAAGGAGGAGCGAGGGAAGAAATCATAAGAGAAGTGTAGAAAGCGGATAATTTTGTTGAAAATATTAGACAGATCCATTTGCAATTATATGAGACACTGAAGAATTCATGGGAATGGTACAAGGCCATACATGATCAACACAAAACTGATAAAACATTCAAGGTGGGAGATAGATCATGGTTGTAGCTAAATAAAGAAAGTCTACAAGGTCTTGGTAAGAAGATCAAGGCTTTATGATATAATCCTTTTGAGGTATTCAAGAAGTGGGTGTCAATTCCTACATATTCATTCTACCCCCATATACGCACATTTACTCAGTAGAGAATGTGGAGAATCTAAAACTTTATGATCCTTCCATGTTGGATAAGGAAACTAAAGAGTAGGTCCTACCTACCATAGAGGCCTTAGAGCCAAAATCTCAAGAAAATTTGGTAGAAGATATGGTTTTCCAGATGAAATCCATAACTACCATACAAAGGTAGTATGACCAACTAGCCACATGTAAGACATAGCAATTGGTAATCTTTATTAAATGGAGGAGGCCCAATAAATTTATGCTCATAATTTGCTTACACGCCCTAATAAAATATAGCCTACAAGCAATATAGAGTAACTTTAGTTCAACATCACTAGGGGAACTATCATTCCCATAGTTATAAACAATTCCTAGATTTATTATTGAGCTATCTTCAACTCTAGATGGCTAGGCATTCGTGTGGACAACCAAATAAAGAGTGTTTTCTTCATATACGACATCCCTGAAAATCACTAGAACATAAAAGATAAGATAAGATGATATTATTAATGACAATGAATGACCACAATAAGTAGGTCAATGAGACTAAAAATCACATTCAAGATCAATTCTTAACCAAAGTGCAAATACAACACCTATTGCTACTCTATAAAAAGTAGAAAAAAGATAAGTACAAAGCTAAGAGAATGAGTATAAAATGAGATGAATGCAAAAATAAACAAAACTATGACAAGTAAAGAGGATGTTAAGGTGGGTTGGAGATATAGTTAGAGGTCACCTAAGTATAGAGAGAATAAGGCTCCCAGATGGAGTTATTAATCACGATGAAGGGGTTGATTCATTTTTTGAGAACATCCTCTAAAGAGTAACTTGCACATAGAGGCCTTCATTGTGTAATCATGGGAACCACCGTAGAAGGAACACTATATTAAGGAGTTCCATCACTCTAACATCCAATATCGGGGGGAGATCCTTTGACTTGAGAAATAGTTTGTAAGATCCCCTTCCATATGACCAAGATAATTGAAGAATTAGTAGCCTATTTGTTCCCACTAGGATATAGTCTCATCTAAAAGGGGACTAAGGTGGCCAAAATATGTCACCAGGGATGCTAAAGTCAAATTAGGAAAAAGTGACATTGGAAAATAAGGAGTTATAAATTAAATGGATAATATGAGATAATTGAAGAAAAGGATTTATCAATCCAATTAATAATTTAAGTGAGGAATTAGAAATTGGAGTATAAAAGAAGATGAGGGTGCCTCACTTCCTCATTCTTGATCATTTTTCACTTGCAAATTTGAGCTCTGGAAGCTTGAGTGTTTTGAGGGTTTTGACTAGAAAAACCCTAGAGATCAACATGGAGGTGAAATATCCCTCCTTTCCTGGTCCAAGATTTGCCAAGATGGTGAAACATTCAACCCTCACCATTCTATTCATTTCATATCCATTTCAGTTATCATATGGGAAGAAGGGCGCACTATTGGAGGATTGTTTGTAGGAAGGGCACACTATCAAATCTAAGGAGGTTCAATTTGGGTTCTAGAGGTGGGATCTTGAAGAGATCTCGACCTGCATGAATATTCCATACATGGAGCGACCTTTCTTGGCATTATTTTGGGTCTCCCTCTTCCATGTTTATTTTTATTAGAGCTGAGCGTATTTTATGAAGGAGGGTGCACTTGGAGCTAGAGATCTATTGCTTGGTGGATAGATATAACTTCTTTAGCAGGGGATATTCATCTTATGATCCAACCATACTCTTTCCTACAATAGATTAACATTATCTTGGGGTTTGGAAGCCAAATATGAAGAGATCTAATTTCTATGGGTCATTGCAGCTAGTGACGACACAAATCAGCTAGAGAAGATATCAATTAGGCGGAAGGGAAAGAGATTGATCTTATAGATCTCTTTCATGCAGTTTTGGAGGTTCTTGGGATCTAAAATCTCTATTTTCTATTGTATTTTGGAGGTGCTATCAACCACATCTTCTATTCTTCTACATATTTCCAAATCTAATCTCCTATTGTAATGAGGTCAATTATTTAATAAATAAAACTAGATCTGAGTTTGTGGCTATTTCTTGTTGTCATTTGTAATTGTTTCATTATGTTAAAGATAATTTATTATCATGTAAACTATGTTATTCTGTAAAACTAAAAAAATAAACTCCGACATAAGCCTAAGAAGGCTATTGGTGCAAACTATTTGACAAAACACATCAACCATAAAATTGAACACTTAAGCTTTCCACACAAATCCACTTGGGAATCTTATAGTGGTATCAGAGCATTGAATCCTCATATCTTGTGGGGGTTTGTTGATGAAAGGTTACAACAGGATAAGGAAGGAAAAAGGGGGTGAGGAACTAGAAACAAAGATGGGGGAAAGACATGAAACAAGAGATGGCATTGATAAGGACATTCCAATTGATTTGGAAGGAATAACACAGGAACTTCAGTGCTCCATTGACAAGACATAGATTTTTATGCAGCACCATTTGGATGAGACACATGAAAACTTAGCCAGGGGACAAGATGAACTTAAATTAGGATTGAAAACTATAGAAAAAGGAAATGAGCGCTTGGTTACCACATTGGAAGCAAGGCACAAAAAGATTGCATATATTCTCATGTAGATGGTACATGGTAGGGAACCAAAAAATAATGAAGGGAATAATGGGGCTAGTGGATCTTAGGGAGGAGAAAGGTATCACACAGAGACTATTCATCGGGTTGTACATGCCATGTTTATTATATACACAACAACAAGATGTTAACAATCCAGGGCATGTGGAGGTGGAAGACAACTTTGAAGAGTATGAGAGGGAATATGAAACCTTGAGTGCAGGATTCAGGGGACATGTTTCATTGGGAGAGTATTGTGGGATTAAATACAAAGGAATGCATGGATACATTCATAGAGGAAATAATGATCTAGGGTGCAAGGAAGGAAAAATGGAGATTCCCACCTTTGATAGATAGACCAAGGATTAAGCAAGGGCATGGGTACATAAACTGGATTCTTAGTTGAAACTCAATGTCATGATGGAGATGGATGCCATCCAATTTTCCACCATATACTTGGAAGGAAAATCCCATGAGTGGTGGTACCAAGGGATGACTACCTTAGGACATGCACACATTACTTCATATGCAGACTTCACACAAAGATTCATAGATAGGTTTTATCAAGGGGATCTAGAGATTCATTTTTGAGATCTCACCCAACTTAAGAAAACAAGCACAACTGAAGCATTCATTGAGGAGTTTTAGAGGCTAGTAGCCATGGTACTAGATGTTTCAGAAACTAGATTTATGATTCGCTTTTCCAAAGGATTGACAGAGTCCCTGCGTGTATGGGTCAAGGATTTTAAGCCTAATACACTTCAAGATTCAATTTGGAGGACTAGGGAATTAGAGGGGGATACATCCAAAAAACAATTCACTCCAAGACCACCAATTACCCAAAGAGGAAAGGATCAAAGGGGTATAGACAAAGGTAAGGGAAAACTGGATGAAGCCACCAGAATGGAGTTGAGAAGGAAACAATTATGCTATACTTGTAAATAACCATGGGAACTAGGGCATAGATGCATGGGAAAAGGAAAGATCCACTACATCGAGGTTCTTTCTGATAGTGAGGATGGAGATGATGTTGGGAATATTCAAAACATATAAGTCACTCGAACAGAACATGATCCAATGCATGGGGAATAAGAGGAAGATACAATGCACAACCATGCAAGAATTAAGAAGGTTGGTATTTCCTCCATCATTGGGGTACAAAAATTTAACACTTTCAAGATGAAAGGATTCCTCCAAGGAAAAAGGGTCACCTTACTTATTTATAGTGGGGCTTCCCACAAATTTATTGATGTTGCTATGATAAATAGAATACACCTCCCTACTGTTGAATTTGATGGATTCTTGGTAGAGGTAGCAAGGGGTGAACCATGCCATGTGAAAAATATATTCTACAGATGAGTCTTACCTTGGGTAGGTATATTTTGGCACATGATTTCTATGTAATATACCTACCAGACACCAATGTTATACTAGGAGTTTAGTCACTTAACACCTTGGTTCCTATCACTACAAACTAAAAAAATATGGAGATGTCCTTCAATTTTGAAGAAGGGAAGAGGGTAGCATTGAAAGGGATGACAAAGAATGCTCATAGGGTGGTCTCAACAAAGCGCATGGAGGCTATATTTAGGAATGAGGATGTGGCATATGTAGCATAATGTTTAGTTTCAGTCCAAACCACTCAGGAAAGGTGCCAACATTATTCACAAGAAATACAAAAGATACTTGGCAAGCATGAGAAGGTTTTTGGAAAAATTCCTACAGGTAAACCACCAGATATGGTTTTTGAGAACACCATTGAGCTAGAAGAAGGGGCTAAAATGGTCATCACCACACCTTACTGACACCCAAAAAGTTTTAAAGATTAAATTGAGAAGGTAATCAAAGAGTTGTTGGACATGGGACACATTAGGCCTAGCTCAAGCCCATTTGCATCTTCAGTTGTATTGGTTAAGAATAAATATGGCACAATGAAGATGTGTATTGATTACAGGGCATTGAACAAGAAAACAATTAAAAACAGGTATCCAATTCCTAAGATTTATGAATCGTTAGATGAGCTCCATGGCATAGTTTATTTTTCAAAGATTGATCTTCGATTGGGATACCATCAGATTCGGGTGAGAGAATATGACATCCACAAGATGACGCTCAGGTGCCATTATGGGAACTATGAGTTCTTAGTTATGCCCTTTGGTATCACTAACGTACCAACTACCTTCCAATATTGCATGAATCATATTTTCAACAAACAATTGAGAAAATATCTATTGGTCTTCTTTGATGATCTGCTAATCTATAACAAAAATTAGGAGGGTCACCTCAAGCATATAGATAAAATTTTAAGCATCATCGAGGAACAATATTTGTACGCCAAAGAATCTAAATGTGAATTTGGAATGATAGAAGTCTTATACTTGGGGCATGTTATTGGGGCCAAAGGGGTACATGTTCATCAAGAGAAAATGAAAACCATTTTGGATTGTCCAACATCTAGGACCATCATGGAGCTACTGGGATTCCTTGGCATTTGGACCTACTATAAGAGATTCGTTAAGGGGTTTTCACAACTTTGTGCACCCTTGAATGATCTAACCAATAAGGGTGTGTTTAAGTGGATTAAAGTAGCACAAAAAACCTTTGATAAAATGAATAATGTCATTAACACTTGTTCGGTCTTAGCATTACCATATTTCTCTCAGCCATTCATCCTAGAATGTGATACACCAGGGGAAGGAACTGGGGCAGTCCTCATGTAGAACAAACATCCCATTTATTTTGAAAGAAGGATACTCTGAGGACCCAAGTTGTTGTATACCACTTATGATAAGGAGATGCTAGTTATCATGCATGTGCTAGCTAAGTTCAGGAAGTACTTGGTTGGAGCCAAGTTTATAGTCAAAACCAATCACAATAGCCTCAAATATTTTTTGGACCTAAAAGACATCAATAAAAGACAACAAAAATGGGTGAGAAAAATCCAGGCCTATGATTTTGACATAGAGTTTGTAAAAGGGAAAAATAATGTTGTAGTAGATGCCTTGTCTAGGAGACCTTTAACTTATTCTATGTCAAAAATATCAGTTTATTGGAAGTCACATATTTTGGTGGAGTAATCCAAAAATAAGTTTGCATATGAGATAATATATAGACAAATTCAAGATGATTGGTTTTGGATTTTGGATGACCTTATCTACTATAAGGGAAGGATTTATGTGGTACCAGATTCTAAATTCAAGGAGAAGGTGCTTAGGGAATTCCATGATTCACCACTAGTGGGGAACCAAGGGTTCCTCAAGACTTATAGGAAGATCAGAGAGAGGTTTGTGTGGAAGGGCCTCAATGAGGATGCTATGAACTATGTTAGAGAATGCACAACTTGTTAGCAGAAAAAGGTTGAGCATACTTATCCGACAGGGTTGTTGCAACCACTTCCCATTCCAACATATAAATAGGAGAGGATATCCATGGATTTCATTACCAATTTTCCTAAGGTGCAGGGCAAGGATGGAATTTTTGTAGTTGTGGATCTCTTGGAAAAAAATGCACGTTTCTTTGCCATGTCCATGGGGCATAGCGTATATTAGGTAGGAGAATTGTTCTTCAGAGAATTTTTCAGATTGCATGGCTTACCCAATAATATTGTGAGTGACAGGGATAGAAATTTCATGAGCACTTTTTGGCAGGAGTTATTTAGGCTTGTTGGCACCAAATTGACACCCAGTACTAGTTATCACCCACAGACTGATGGACAAACATAAATAGTCAATACATGGGTGGAAGGGCACCTCAGGAACTATGTGGTAGGAAAACATAAAGCATGGGTCAAGTGGCTTCATTTGGGGGAATATTGTTATAACACTACCCATAACAGGTCCATTGGCATGACACCTTTCAGGGAACTATATGGCTATGATTCACTCACCTTCATGGAGATTTTTCTTGGGGAAAATAGGGATCCTATGGCTAAGGATTGGATACAGTAAAGTGAGGAGATACTTAGAGAGCTTAAATATCATTTGCAGAAGGCTAAATATCAACAAAAGATCTATTCAGATAAAAATAGAGTGGAGTGCAACTTTGAGGTAGTGGACTTAGTCTATTTGAGGCTACAACCATATTGTCAGTCATATATCAAGAAATATGGTGTGGAGAAACTCAAGCCTCRTTTCTATGGGCCCTATAGAGTGAKTAGAAGAATTTGAGAGGTAGAATATGAGGTTAAACTGCCACCCGGGACTAAAATCCATAATGTATTCCATGTGTCATTCTTGAAGAAGGCATTAGGCCAATAGGTGACCATCACTAAGGAGCTACCACCACTTGATGAAGAGGGMCAACTTATTCTAATTCCTGAAGAGATATTGGAAGTTAGAGAGAATAAATTGAGGAACATGAGTATCAAAGAATATTCTATTAACTCGAAAAAATTACCTATTGAGGATGCTTCTTGGGAAGGTGAACAGGTCTTGCATCATTTAGAAGCGGAATTGATTTTGGGCAAGCAATTTCAAGTAGGGGAGACTGTAAGATTGCCTTCCATATGACCAAGGTACTTGAAGACTTAGTAGCCTAGTTTTTCTCCCTAGGCTATAGTCTCATATAAAAGGGGACTAAGGTGGCCAAAATATGTCACTAAGGATGATAAAGTCAAATTAGGAAAAAGTGACATTGGCAAATAAGGAGTTATAAGTTAAATGACTAGTATGAGATACTTGAATAAAATAATTTAGAAATCTAATTAATAATTTAAGTGAGGAATTATAAATTGGAGTATAAAAGAGGATCAGGGCGCCTCACTTCCTCATTCTTGATAATTTTTCATTTGCAACTTTGAGCTTTGGTAGTTTGAGTGTTTTGAGGGTTTTGACTAGACAAACCCTAGATATCAACACAGAGGTGAAAGATCCCTCCTTTCTTGGTCCAATCTTGGCCAAGGTCATGAAATATTCCACCCTCACCATTATATTTAGTTAAGATCCATTTCAATTAGCATATGGGACGAAGGGCACACTCTTGAAGGATTTTCTGTAGGAAGGGTGCACTGTCCAATCTAAGGAGGTTCGATTTGGGTTCTAGATGTGGGATCTTGAAGAGATCTCAACCTGCATGCATTTGACATACATGGAACGACCTTTATTGGAATTCTTTGGGGTCTCCCTCTTCCATGTTTATTTTTATTAGAGTTGGGCATATTTTCTGAAGGAGGGAACACTTGGAGCTAGAGATCTATTGCTTGGTGGACAGATATAGCATATTTAGCAACGAATATTCATCTTATGAGCCAACCATACACTTTCCTATAGGATATCAACATTATATTGGGGTTTGGAGGCTAGATTTGGAGAGATCTAATTTCTATGGGTCACTATAGCCAGTGAGGGCACAACTCAGCTAGATAAGATATCAATTTGGAGGAAGGGAAATAGATTGATCTTATAGATCTCTTGCACGCATCTTGTGGAGGTTCTTGGGATCCAAAATATCTATTTTCTATTGTATTTTGGAGGTGCTATCAACTACATCTTCTATTCTTCTATATATTTCAAGATCTTCTCTTCTATTGTAATGAGGTCATCTATTTAATAAATAAAATCAGATCTGAGTTTGTGGCTATTTATTTTTGTCATTTTCAATTGATTCATTGTGTTAAAGATCATTTCTGATAATGTAAACTATGTTATGCTATAAAACGCAAAAACTAAACCCCAACATAAGCCTAAGAAGGCTATTGGTGCGAACTGTTTGACAAAACATATCAACCAGAAAACTGAACACTTAAGCTTTCCACACAAATCCACTTGGGAATATTACATAGTTGCTTAGAAAACTCTAGAGGTTGGTACTTTGTATAGATAAAGCCCAGCTTTAAGACCTCATAATGTTAATATATATGGCAATGTGATGTTGTCTTCCCCAGAATCTAAAACAACATCTCTTCAAAGGTTTCAACAAAATAAACCATGCTCTCATTAATATGATCTCAAAATGATATGTGCCTATAAATATCATTTTCTACCACTCACATACCAGATAAAAAGGAATACAAAGGTTTAACTTAGAAAAAGAATCCAAAGTGAATAACTAGCTAAAATCGCTATGATTCACGTTGGTATCCCCAACTCACATGAAACAAGCACATATCTCTTGATGTGATTTGATGGCATAATGCATGATACCTAAAAGTGTGAGGGGATGAACGAAATTCAAATTAAATCCTCTACAAGACGGTGGGAAAGAGGAGGTAACTTTTCCTTCACATCAACATAAAGAAAAAACAATATCTCTTAAATACGTTGTACCCTTCAATGGCTCG
>SNQJ01S0065829.1:0-18427 GCA_010110895.2 Picea sitchensis | reverse complement strand
TACCACTCCATTGTGTAAAGTCTGTGTATAAGTGGAAGGAAGTACTTCCTATGTATGTCTCCATGGGTCTTTGTATGATAATGTGTGAGGTATGTATGTGTTTGTTAGTCTGATGAAGGAGGTGGAATTTAAATTGAGTCTGAATATGCAACAGGAAAGAAGGAATTCAAATCCATTCATCCAATAGTTCTTTGATTCACTGATTGAATTGAATTGCAGGGATTCTTCTCCAAGTATAAATTATTTCTTCTCTTAGAACCCCTTTTTGTAAATTAGAAAGATGTTAATCTATGCTATGTATTTTTCAGCGCTTTTGTCAATTACATTTAGTTTTTTGTTCGATCATATTTCCTTGCTTGATCTCTGTTTGTTGATTGTTTATTATTTCCTACACAATACCAATCCTGCTTAGTTGAAATCTTTCTTTATTTCAGACACAATTTAGGTATGTGTGGTCTGCCTTTTTGGGTTGTATCTCGCTGGACAATTCCCTTACCCTGAAGGTAGAGTAGACTCAATGCCATTATTTGATTAGGGACGTTTTGATGGGCATTACGTTCCCGAGAGAATAAACACTCATTGGTTCTTAGTTATTTTATTTATTCCTTAGATATGAATATGGAGCAAGAAGAAAAGGATTTCAAAGCCACTAATCCATCCTTTATTTGATTCAGTGATTGAATAGAAATGAGCAACGATTCTTCTCCAGTATCAATTATTTATGCTCTCTAAATGATGTTGATCTATATTTTTGTTTATTTTCAACTCTTTTCTCAATTATATCAACTCCTGAAACTTTAGATTTTTGTTTGACTGTTTACTCTTTCCTTCCTTGTTTGATCTCTTTGTTTATTTAAGAGACCATTTAGGTATTCGTGGTTGAAACCAACCATGGCCTCTATGAGATGGGTGATGTCCTTACCCTAAAGGCAAAGTAAACTATAAGAGGAATGGAAGATGGCATTCCTGGTGGAATGGAATACCATATTCTGACTATGAGAAGGTAAATATGGCGTTCTTGGTAATTTCCTTGATTCTTTTACAATAATTTTGTTTCTGATTTTCTTATAGTGATTTTCTGAATAAGAAAGAAAGAAAAATATTTATGAAATAGTGAATAGTGGGGATATTGCTGAATAGATATGAAGTTTCATCATGGTATTTTGTTGTTAATTTATTAATGTCAAAGATATGTTGTTACAGTTGAGGGGGAAGCGACTAAGGATTGTTTGAGGCTCATGTCCATGGTCTGCATTCTTCAAGCAATGATTATTGACAACAAGGCACATAAGAAATATATTATTTAGGAATATACAAGGCCTTGGTAAGGTAAGATACCGCTATATCTAGTTGTAGAAATCGATAGATGTGCACTTTCTTGCTTTCAATTTAGCATTGGTAGTTAAGCCTTTATTACCACTGGATTATTTGTTTTACTTGAAAGATGCAATGCCTCCCTGGAGTTTCTGTGGTCTCCATTTCTGGTGCAAAGAGGAGCATTCTCTGTCTTCACTCTAGGAAGAATGGGAGCTACCAGAAAGGAGCTACATAAATAGGATTAGTTGGATGGCCTTGTCCGAATGCCCATCACAGGTATGCCCTGTTTATTCTCTATGTTATTTCAACTTAATGAGATTAATCTGGTTACATATGTTCTCCTCTCAACATAGCTTTATATATTATTATTATTGTTCACAGAGTTTATATTATTTTTATTAGCAGTGTCCTCGATCTCAATAAGAGTTGTCTGTCCAGGCACTTCTTTCTATCTAATTGAACGGTTGTGCAACATGAAAAGCAAAAAGAGAATGATTTTGATCATTGGAGAAACAGGCTTCATTGGTCGTCACTTTACCAAATCCAACCTTGTTGATGACCATCCCACCTTCCTTCTCGTCAGAGAGTCTGCTGCTTCTTCTTCTAGTCCAGAGAAAGCCAAGGTTCTGGAATCCTTCCATGCCTTCGGTGCGAATATACTCCATGTAAGTGCTCTGCCTAAATTTATGATGTCACTTGATCATTTTCTATGGTGTTTTGTGAGAACCGTACAAGGTCCTCCACCTTTCTTTTCGAATTTTGTTTTTATTCTTGTGGGTGTGTATGCTTATGTCATCATTTACTGTAATGTTTTCTGAGTTGTGCTTGGGTTATTTTCGTATTTGTGGTAATGGATTGGTATTTTCTTATTTGTGGTAATGGATTGGAATTAAAATTAGGGGTTGTTTATTTTTATTTTTTTTAGGTTTTTTATTTTTTTGCTTTAATTAGGTGACATAAATCTATAAGAAATCACAATTTTCGGTTGTTTAAATTGTATTTTTGAATGCAGAAATTGATTCAGCTTGTTGAAAAATCTCTCGACAACTCAATTATATAGAATTAACCACTCAAATTTATAGATCCAACAATTTCTCACCAGATTTTGAACAAGATTAGATTATTAATATTCTCTACTTATAATATATTTATCTACTTTCCTTTTAAATATATTTATCTACTTTCCTTTTCCTTATATTTATCTACTTTACTTTTCCTTTTCCTTTCCTTTCCTTTTATTATTTAATAAATTTGAGTTGAAACGAACATATATTCATAGATATGGCCACTATATTGTTTTCTACTCTACCCAATGATTTCGGTGTGAAAAATCTTCAGTAATGTAGATCTATTATTTTGTTTTGTTTTGTCGGGCTATGAGAATTTAGAAGCATATTTTATATTTGGGAATGAAATAATTTTTGATAATCGATCAAAACACACTGATTCTGTAGTTAAATACTTTTTGAGAATCGATCATAACACACTGATTCTGTAGTTAAATACTTTTTGAGAATCGATCACAACACTATGATTCTTTACTTTTATTTATGAGTTTTTATGAGAACTCATCAGAACGCACTAATTTGTAGTAACTCTAATTATTCTTTAACCCATATTGGTCTCTATTTTCTTGATCGTTTGGAAATAAATGTGGTAGGTTATGTTATTGAAGAGAATACATAGTTGTGTTCGACAAACTACCTATACTGGTTTCTATTATAAAATCTCTGTGAAATTTTGTTAATTTTCTTGATCATCTGAAAATAAATCGAGTTGATTATCTTAATTGTCTTGGGCATGTCTTTGTTTATTTTTTATTTTGGGTATTGAAATCCCTCCCTTTAGTACTCTTATCATTGCTATAGGATGAAATAGAATTAGATTTTTAGACCTTCCATACTCTTCCAACAGTTCATATTTTCCTTAGAGATTTATCAATTTTCTGATTATTGCCTTGTATAGATTACAAGGTTCCAACATCCTTCAAATCCTTTTCTTCTCTGAGTTAAATTGAACAAGATCCTTCAATTTTTTATGACTCTAAACAAGGCAGCCAACAACAACATATTGTGCAATACAATGAATGGATAATAAATATATTCAATTAGCTTCCGTTGGGTAATAAATAAATATCTGTGTAGCTTCAAGAAGAATAGATGTGTTATCCAAATCTATTCATATTCCACCTTGAGCTAAAAATAATTCTGTCAATCCATTTACTTGTTGATCAAGTAGAGATTTCATTAGGTTTTCTATTTCTGCTAATTGATCAAATAGAGGAGGTTGAATTTGAATTCAGTCTGAATCTGCAATAGGAATGAAGGGAATTCAAATCCATTCATCTGGTAATTCTTTGATTCCCTGATTAAATTGCATTGTAGGGTTTCTTTTCCAGGTATCAATTATTTTTGTTCACAGAACCCTTTTTTTTTGTAAATTAGAAAGATGTTAATCATATTTTTCAACGCTTTTGTCAATCACATTTAGAGCTTGATATCTGCTTGTTTGTTCGATCATATTTTTCACCGCTTTTGTCAATTAGATTACAATTAGATTTTTTTTATTATCATATTTGGTTGCTTGATCTCTGTTTATTCTTTCCTCCACAATACTAATCATGTTTAGTTGAAATCTTTGTTTATTTAAGAGACAATGCCATTACCCTTAACCCGAAGGGATAGTAGACACAATCCATTGCTTCGAAGGTAGAGTAGACACACTACCATTATTTGATTATGAGAAGTTCGAATGGGCATTACCCCAAGAGAATAAACACTCATTGGTTCTTGGTGTTTTTATTTATTCTTTAGATATGAATATGCAGTAAGAAGAAAAGGGATTTCAAATCCACTAATCCATCCTTTCTTTGATTCAATGATTGAATATCATGCAAATAAATTCACATCAACGATTATTCTCCAGGTATCAATTATTTTTGTTCTCTGAACGATGTTGATCTATATTTTGTTTATTTTCAACTATTTTCTCAATTATACCAATTCTTGAAACTTTAGATTTATGTTCGATCATGTTTCCCTTAGTGATTTCTGTTTGATTTTTTACTCTTCCCTTCCTTGTTTGATCTCTTTTTTTATTTAAGAGACCATTTAGGTCTATGTGGTTGAAACCAACCATGGCCTCTATGAGATGGGTGATGCCCTTACCCTAAAGGCAAACTAAACTATAAGCAGAATGGAAGATGGCATTCCTAGTGGAATGGAATACCATATTCTGACTATGAGAAGGTAAAGATGGCATTCTTGGTAATTTCCTTGATTCTTTTACAGTAATTGCGTTTACGATTTCCTTATAGTGATTTTATAAATAAAAAAGAAAGAAAAATATTTATGTAACAATGAATAATGGGGATATTGTTGAATAGATATGAAGTTTCATCGTGGTATTTCATTGTTAATTGATTCATGTCAGAAATATGTTGTGACAGTTGAGGGGAAAGCAACTAAGGGTTGTTTGAGACTCACGTCTTTGGTATTCATTCTTAAAGAAGTGATTCTTGACAACAAGACACATAACAAATCTATGATTTTGGGATATACAAGGCCCTGGTAAGCTACCACAAGATCTAGTTGTAGAAATTGATATATGTGCACTTTCTTGCTTTCAATTTAGCATTGGTAGTGAAGTCTTTATTACCACTGATTTATTTGTTTTAATTGAAAGATGCAATGCCTCTTTAGAGTTTCTGTGGGCTCCATTTCTGGTTCAACAAAGTATTACTCGCGCAAAGAGTAGAATCCCGTGAGGAGAATTTTGTCTTGACCAATGGAAGAATGGGATTTACCATAAAGGAGCTACAGAAACAAGATTAGATGGATGGACTTGCCTGAATCCCCATCATAGGTATGACCTATTCAACTTAATGAGATTATTCTGGCTACATATGTTCTCCTCTCAAAACAATTGTATATATTATTATTATTATTAACATAGTTTATATTATTTTTATTAGCATGTCCTCGATCTCAATAAGAGTTGTATGTCCATCAATATGAAACAATGATTTTGAACAGAATTAGGGTTTCTTCATTGTTACACATCGAAATTACTCACTTCGATAGTGTCGCAAGTGTCACATTTTTCTCATAAGTGTCACAAGTGTCAAGAAATGAATACTGCCATAATGCCTATGATGTACCTATAACGACATCGAAAAGACACTTGAAACACATCAAACACTTGATTTGGAAGAAGAGAAATGGGTCAACAGAGTTATGTACGTCTTTCCATTTGAAAGAACCACTGAATTTGAGTTTATAGAGGAGAGCGCTCCCCTATACCTCTGTTAGGAGTGTTGGCGCCCCCCTATACACTATCTGGGAGTGTTATAACACTCCCTCTGCCATTTTGAAGGAGCGTTGATGCTGTTAGGAGTGATGACGCCCCCCTTTACCTTACTAGGGAGCGTTATAACGCTCTGACAACCCTTTTGGAGGAGCGTTATCTATTCTAGGCAACAGTTGGTTTGTTGAGAAGAATGGGGGAAAGATCTCTTCAATATTTGAAGGCAGTTGGATTCGAATCCTCAATCAAGCCATGATCTTAGGGAAGATCCCTAACTGAAGGAGGAAAATCCTCAACTTACCCTAAAGATATCTCAAGTAGTTGGGCCTCTCCAAGCCTATTTAAACATGCTTTCTCATGGTGAAAAGGGGAATGATTGGAGGCATGAAACCTATGATCTCACAGGAAACACACAGTGAAGTGGAGAATAATCAGTGAAGCTATTGTCATTCTAATCGTGGGTCTTTTGAGAAAGGGTTAGACAAGGAGGACTTGATGAAGCTGATGTGCTCGCATCTACGGTTGTAAGTTTCTTTCATTATTGTTCTCATCAATATAATATGCTTGGCCTATTTCTTTCTAGTTTGTGTTTGATATCACATGAACTTGTCTCTAAGTAGATAGATTTGTTTTAAGCTAATATTAGTAGAGTAGGAAGTGGTTGTAATTTTGTTTGTCTACAGGGCTTGTCGAGGAGCGAAAGATTGGAGCTCAACTCAGACCGTGCAGGGAAAAAAACTGGTAAAAGGTACTTCTTTTCTCCTTCCTCCTCACACATTAGTTTATCTAGATCTAAAAGGAAGTCAGTGTCCATGATAATCATCTTCTGTCTTAAGAGTTAAGAGTCTAGCTCTCAAGAGGAGATCTACCTGTCTGCAGGGAGATTTTCCTTCAACAGAAATTGGTGACTCCGCTGGGGATGAATCAAAACTTTTAGTTTTGGTCTTCCTCATTGACCTTGTCTTGCCATTTGTTGTTTTCAGACCTTGTTCAACCCATATGCCTGATTGGACTTGCTGATTGAATCCTTAGTCCATCACATGCATCCTGATTGACAAAAAATTGACTGATTTTTTTTGTTTTTTTGACCTTTTTCTGAGTTTTTGAAGCCTGGCAACCCTGTGCCCATGTTAGCCCAGCACCAACACTCCCCAAATGTCTTAGACAAAGCTTTATAATGCTTTGGTGGCCCTTACAACAGAGCGCCAACCTCTTCTTTGCAAAAATACCTCCAGAATTGTGTTTTTTGCAGTTCAGTCTCTGTTTTTGTCTCTGCTCAGCTTCTTGATGCTTGAGTATATCTTCCTAATGACCCTTTGACCCTCTGTTTTCTGAGAAGTAGGCACTTTTTTTTTCATATTTTGTGACCTTCTCTCTTATTTTGAGTTTTTGCTCCTGTTGAGAACTTGGAATCGATCCACTGCTTTTCTCTCTCTTGTCTGACTGAGCAGAAACTCCGGTGAAGGACATCAGAAGTCTACAAATCTTTTCATTTGGTTTTTTTGAGGTAATTGTTCTTAAACAATTCTCTTTTGTGTGAATTGTTTGATTTTGTTTTGTTATTTTTTGTTTTCTGATTGCTTCTTGTTTCAATCATAGTAAGAGGGTGTGTGTTGTTTGTACGAAATCTGCTCATACTTGTCTGAATCTCCTTGATCTGAAAGGGTAGTTAGTAGGAGAAGTATTTGCATTGAACTAATCATAATTCGCATACAAATGACAAAATATACATTTTAGTGATTGGTTTGCATATTAGAAGGCATTTTTGAAAATGTTTTAGCATTGCATTGGATTCGATTGAGAACCAATTGATTGAGGACATTTCATATTAGTGTTTGGAAGTGAAAATGAATCTTTCTCTTTCCCTTAAATAGGCGTTCATTGAAAAGAAATGATTTCTTATCATATTTTATGCATCTTTTTGAGAATTGAGTCCTCATTCCATCAGTTTCACTTTCGTGCACCCTTTGAGTAAAGAACAACTATAAAACGAATGCTAATTAAAAATTAACTAGAACATTTTTGTTTTTAGGATCTTCCACCAACAATAGACTAGGGTTAGCACTTTGGATTAGGTTGTGATTACAACTCTCAAAATTTTTCAAAAAAAACATTAGCATCCTGAGCTAGGGAGAGTCAAATCCAATTGTCGTATTGGTTTTTTGGGATCCCCCTCTCACATATGGGTTACGCACGAGGTCGCATTCGGGTGGATTACAGAGATTATCCCTCTGTGGTTCAACTGTTTGTAGTGGTCGGATCATATATCGGGGGTTTCTTGGAGGTATACCCATGATTATGTGTGGGATCTTCTCAGGTTGATTTCAGACTTGTTATCCTCCCCATCCGTTTCAGATCAGACTATCGACTATACCCACCCAGGGACTCACTACGAATTGGTGTCTTTAGTTGCCATAATCTTTAGGTACTTACACAAGGTGACGGTGAATGGAAGTCTCACTGTACCTGGAACAGACATTGGTCAAACTCACTCGGGCTCCTTGGAGGGTAAATCACAATTACTGCGTGGAATCTTGCACCAAGGTGAAAGTCTGTTAAGCAGGTCGACATTGTAACTGTTCCACCATATCCTAGCCCCTTCTTGACTTGATCACGCGACATTGGATTTCATCACCAACTAGTACGATCATCGAGAGAAGTTTTGTTTGCTTGGTTGATTCCTAGATTTTATTAGCGTATGTTGTTTCTTTTTGTTGGTTGGCCCTAGATTTTTAGTGTGTTCTGTTATTCTCCACAATTGAGCCCGTAGACGATAAAGGTCTTCGCCGATCACATAAGATGCAAGGGATTCCTCCGGAAGGCTATCAACCCTTACCTCCTAACCCACCAGAAGACAACTACCATAGAGAGGTAGAAAATCAATCCGATGCTAGAAGTGTTATTGCTCCTCCGTTAGATAACTTAGAAGGTGATTTGGTCACAGTTGAAAATCCCACTACATATGTGTCGGTAACTCCTCTCGAACCACTTCTGGTTCGTTTAGACTCCCTTGGGAACGTCATAGATGAAGAGATCCCATGATTACCAGAGAGGATCTTTACCGAAACATATATGGGATCCACATAACCAATCTTTGGTAACGAGTATAGGACTCATGTTCGTCCTAACACCGCAGTAGATACAAATCCCACACATGCTCATTCTGTATGGAAGAATTCATCGAGACGTGATCTCTATGAACATTTCAAATCCTTTCGACAACCCTTTCATTCTCATGACCCTCCTAGTGAAACAGGACCATCCGGTCAAACCATGAATCACCCAGTCGATCAGGTTATTAACCCTACTGCTACACCAACACAAGTCCATCCTAATGCTGGACTCATCACCTCTACTCACCCCCAAAGAACTTCAATCTCTACCCCCATTTCTACAATATTCTACTCTACAGCTCCACATGTTCCACATGATCCTACTGGGACATCTTCTCACCTGAGAACGCAGACCCTTGCTGGCCAAACACAACCAGTTGGGGGGAAACCACCACCCAATGAACCTTTTCCTCCTGGAGGACTACCTTTCCATGGCGGGCCTACCCCTCCTGGGGGAAAACCCCCTTTTCATGCTCCTCCTGGAGGGCAACCTCCATTTTCTAGTCATACCTCGGTCGTAAATCCACCACTGGCAGGGGGGAAACCCTTGTTTGCTGGAAACCCTTCACAATCCTGGGGAGTATCTTCAGGAGACACTTTTACTCAACCTCACGTTGGGGGGAACTTGTATAATAACCCACTAGGAGGAGTATCCAATCCTGTCCCTTCCGGAACATCTTACGGGAAATCTTATCCGGGCAGCATCCCAAACACCACCTGGAGTTCTCCGAGACCACAGTCTTATCCTCCTCATGGGCCTCATGTGTATTCGCTTCCGGGATCTACTCCTTACCATTCTCAAGGGAAAAATGTTTATCCTCCTCATGGGAAAATAAATCACCCGGCCTATAATGTTCAAAACCCACCAGGTTATGCCAATGTTTCTCATGAACCATCGAATCCTTCTTATCCTAGCCAGCAACAACCATATGTAGGAGGACCTACTAGTTACAACTGTCCACCTAACCTAGTATATGGTCCTACTAGTGTTCCTATGCCACACCAGTATCATTCGAAAATTAACCGACATTTTCCCTTCCTTGCAACTCTGGATCTCCCAGACTTGTCTCGGTTAACTAATGATCCTATTTCTCATTCATCGGTTTGGCCAGTCATTCCAGCTAAAATTCCTTCTGATATTCTGAAATTTGACAGAAACCCTGGCGAAGATCCGAACAACCATGTGATGACTTTCCATTTGTGGTGTTCATTAAACTCCCTCATGGATGATTCTATACATTTGCATCTTTTCCAGCGAACACTTACCGGTTCAGCAACAAAGTGGTATATTGAACTACCACGTGCTTATTTTCATGATTTCAATTCCCTTGCCATGTCTTTCCTCACGCACTTTCAATTTCCTATTTGCTACGAGACGGGTACTAAACTCTTGACCTCCCTTCGTCAAACTAACTCCATGCATATCTATGACCATATTCATGAGTGGAGGCGATGACGAAGGATGATCAAGGTAGTCATTCCTGACATACTATTGGCGGAATGGTTTACTAAATCAATATTACCTCCAATCGCTCGCAATGTCGCTATGGGTGGTGCAGTCACAGAGGAACAAGCCATCACTTGGGCTCAGTATTTAGATTTGGTTTATTCCCAATCTAGTACTTTGTATGATTTTCTTCCGAATGYTGCTCGAGCTAATTCCGATCCATCCAAACCATCCTCCTCATCTCATGCAGATGGTGTTATCGGTTCCGTCAAAACTCAATCTATTTCCCAATCACTCACACTCTCCTCTACCTCCCCCCAAACTGAGATCTCTAAGGTGAATGCGGTTCAATCTGCCCCTTCACAACAATCTGGAGGTAAGAAGAAGACAAAGAACAAATCGAAAAATAATAATGAACAACCAAAAAATCAAACACCTGCTACTGAAAAGAAACCACAACGGAAACTGAAATCCCCGTGTATCATTTGTGGTGATGATCACTACACTCGAGACTGTCCACTTCGCAATGAAGTGGCCGAAATTTTCCAAGGAAAGTCACAACCCGCTGTTCTTACTCAACCTTTTCCACAACAACAATCCATGGTTGCTCAAACCCCCTCTTCGGGGGGCAGTTCTAGCGATCCTCATGATGAGGCCTCATCGAGTGAACATATTTATATGTTTAATGGGATCAATTTGACCACTCACTCTAAGACATACGACACACCAAGTAACCCTGACAAAGGAAAAGACACTAACGGTACCGGTACTTTACCGGATCCATCATCATCCTCCGTTAGTATTCCATCGGTTAATCCTCTGTCTAGACCACTCCATATTGAGAAACCCACATTCGACTCTATCTTACGCCCTCCTAAGAGCACTGTTCGCAAATCTACCTTTAATCCTAGTTCACGTGCCACCCAAAACTACAACATTGTTGAAGATTTGGCTCAAGCACCGTGTGCTATGTCTATGTTAGAAGTTCTACAACACTGCCCTAGTCAACGTAGAACACTCTTGGCCGCTCTTGGTGTTGTTGATCCCGAGTCATCCAATCAGATCATGTTTAACCTGGACAATTATGTGTCTCAAATCTCCCACCAACTCACTTTCCAAGTTGATGTTGTTGTTCACAATCAACAAATCCACCGAACTATTCTGGATGAGGGAGCCTCGACTTGTGTCATGTCTTTGGCATGCTTGAAAGGTTTAAAATCACCATCACTCAACAAATCCCCAACGATGTTATGTGCCTTCGACGAGCGAGGTTTTCATCCCCATGGGATTTTACAGTCCCTGCCCATCCAATTGGGTGGCAAAACTGTTACTGTTGATGTCGAGGTGGTCGATGCTCCCCTTGATTACAACTTGTTACTTGGAAGAAGTTGGTTTTATTCTATGACTGTTGTTGCCTTGTTAGTTTTTTGATGTGTCCAATTTCCTCATTAGGGAAAAATTGTCACTGTTGATCAGTTGGATTTCAGCACGATCGATGCTCGCGCTCCCGCTACCAACAATATTCCTTTCTTGGGAGACCACAAGATCATGTATGAAAGCGTTGGTGTTGGCTTATTGAAATATTCTAGCCTCATGGGTACCTTCCCTACACCACTTCCACCGACTACACATCATATTGCCACCATCGATATGATTTTGACTGCAACTTATCAATCTTTGGAATCATCTGACCCTTGGATTGTACCTCGTCCGTTGGAATTCGATGCACTAGGTGACACTATGTCACTTAGTCTAGCCGAAACATCATATTTTTCTATCCAATCCTTTTCTCCCTCGTCAAACGACCAACATCTATTGGCATCTGACGTTTCCTCGATGCAATCATGGTTGAGTTCCTTATTGTCTGCAATCGACTACATTTCCCCCATTTTTCCCTCGGATGAATCTATTCTGGAAATGTTTCTCATTGACAAGTTACCTTGGGATAATAACCATCACCGATCCTCTTTTATTCCCCCTCGTGAAGAAATTCAGGCAGATATACAGTCTATCTCCCCTCCTGATGTCGATTTTCTATCGTATCCCATGATTTCAACTTTCGATGATTTGGATCCGGTAGTGGACATGGTGATTTCTTCAGTAGGATTATTGGAACCTGATCTCCTTACTCCTATAGTGACCCTCGACATGTGTTCCTTCCCGAGTGATTATCTTCCATCCAACGAAGATCTCCTGGAGGCCATGACCACATTTTATCCTTTGACATGGTACCCTTCTAGAGCATTATCCTCTTGGAATCCATGATCCGGACGAAACTATTATCATAGTTTCTCTTCTCTGTGGAAAACTCGTTAAAAAATGAAACAGAGGCCATGAGCATAGTTCTTTTCCTGTGTCAAGCTCATTAAAAAATGAAACAGTCACCTCTCTTTAACCTTCTTTTCATCCACCCTTCTCCTTTTTCTCATCTACTAGAGAAATTGGTGACAACCTAAAAGTCGGTGAATGAATTGAAGCTTGGAGGGCATGTCTCCAGCCTTTGCTGATCATTCAAGAGTTAAGCCACTAGCTTTCATGCTGGGGGCACACCAAGCTTAGTCTTTGTTCTTTCTCGTGCTCCTAAATACATGAGAATGCATCCAGGTAGACTTTTATCTCTTTTTCGGACCTGTATGGATACACGAAAAAGGAACCCCCTGGAGTCTCCTTTAAGATCTTTTTCAGACTCTCTAAACATGAAAATATCATCGAGTGATCTTGCTTCCTTTCACACTCGTTAAAAGGTTCGAAAGGGTGTCTTTCGAGTGATAATTTATCTCTTTTTCGGTCTCGCGAGACTAACATTACGAAAAGGACAACATTGGAGTCATCTTTAAGTTCTTTTCAGACTCTCTAAAGATGAAAAGATTACCGATCGACCTTGTTCTCTTCACTCTCATTAAAGTATTTGAAGAAAACGTCTGTTGAGTGATATTTTATCTCTTTTTCGGTCTCATCATACTACTTTACGAAAACAGAACTGAGGGAGTTCTCTTTTAAGTGTTTTTCCAGACTCTATAATCATGAAAAACCTTCAAGTTTTCTGTCTTTGGACTCGTTAAACAAACATCGACAGGCCCATATGGGACCAAACTCTTACTTCTTCTAGTTCATTAAAAAGGAAGAGGGACTTACCGAAGGTGAGTCATATCGAGCATGTGTTACCCTCCTCGAGCTCGTTAAATTAAAAAGAGGTACTCGTCTATCTGGATGGGGGAAAATTGAAGGAAGCAAGCCAAGCAGTTTTTGAGAACATTACCATGTAACTCTTAGAGTCTCCCTTGAACAAGAAACTTTGTCTTTGCGCACATCTTAATCCATTGAACCTCTACACTGAACCAATCCTCTGAGTTTTTCTTACTCCTTTGGGTCACCCAACGAAAGTCACAGTATCCATTGCATCAACGTGTTTTGGTCCATGTCATGTTTCTGTTGTTGTGCCTCAGTGTTCAAGGGAAGTATCCGCCTCGAGAGTCAGCCATCACAAATATCTTGTCTCAATACCCATGTCATTCCATGTTCATTTGATCTACCAATTACATCTCTGTGACCGTTTCGTATCGTTGATGGGGGATACATCAAGGCCCTCCTTCGACAAGTCTATTCCTGTCGACTTCAACACATTATCTAGGAACTAGACTTAGAAACCAATTAGTACTTTGGGACCTGCATGCCTCAATGGAAAGCCTCCTCACATTCGATAGTGGGTTTACATCATTGACCTCTGGTCGAATGATTCCACGGATGTTCGACTTCAACTCATCCATTCACATTCGTTGGAATGTACTAGAAGTACCTTGGGAATCATTGACATTAATGATGATTTCCCTCGCGCTTGTTAACGGTTTACATCATTGACCAGTAATCAAGTGGTTTCTGCCATGTTTGACATCAATACATCTATTCACATGGTTAGATTCGTACTACATCAGGATCGGTAAGAAGAACCTGGGTTGAGTCATTACTCTCATATGTACTTTGCCCAGGTTG
The DNA here is from genome assembly GCA_010110895.2 of Picea sitchensis. Classification (NCBI taxonomy): domain Eukaryota; kingdom Viridiplantae; phylum Streptophyta; class Pinopsida; order Pinales; family Pinaceae; genus Picea; species Picea sitchensis. The sequence goes on along the minus strand of SNQJ01S0065829.1, from coordinate 4,255 downwards.
CGAAGGAGTTTCTTTTGAACAATGACACATACACTGTTACATAGATCCACTTTGTATTGGTCGTGGCTATGTCTTGTCATCTCGTATATCCATTGTGTACTCTTCATGGCTACGATTAGTTCAGGTCATGGGAGTATAGATCCACAGTGTATTTTTGGTGGCTATACCTTTTTATCAATATAATGGATCCACAGTGTATTTTATGGCGGCCATATCTTGCAAGTCTTGATCACCCAAGCATAGGTATGCCTGCCTTGGGTTTGAAGCATGTTATAATATTTGTTGGATGTTTGTGTGCAGCTTCTGTCAGGTTCTCTGTGTCTATACCCTTGCTTGAAAGTCTACAAAGCATTTTGGTTATCAGTTCTCATCTTCTAACTTCATACTTTGGGGGGAAATCTGTTACACATTGAAATTACTCACTTCGATAGTGTCGCAAGTGTCACATTTTGCTCATAAGTGTCGCAAGTGTCAAGAAAAGAATACTGCCATAATTCCTATGTTGTACCTATAACGACATCGAAAAGACACTTGAAACACATCAAACACTTGATTTGGAAGAAGAGAAATGGGTCAACAGAGTTATGTACCTCTTTCCATTTGAAAGAACCACTGAATTTGAGTTTATAGAGGAGAGCACTCCCCTATACCTATGTTAGGAGTGTTGGCGCCCCCCTATACACTATCTAGGAGCGTTATAACACTCCCTCTACCATTTTGAAGGAGCGTTGATGTTGTTAGGAGTGTTGGCGCCCCCCTATACCTTACTAGGGAGAATTATAATGCTCTGACAACCCTTTTGGAGGAGCGCTATCTATTCTGGGCAGCAATTGGTTTGTTGAGAAGAATGGTGGAAATATCTCTTCAATCTTTGAAGGAAGTTGGATTCAAATCCTCAATCAAGCCATGATCTTAGGGAAGATCCCTAACTGAAGGAGGAAAATCCTTAACTTACCCTAAATATATCTCAAGTAGTTGGGCCTCTCCAAGCCTATTTAAACAGACTTTCTCATGGTGAAAAGGGGAATGATTGGAGGCATGAAACCTATGATCTCACAGGAAACACAAAGTGAAGTGGAGAATAATCAGTGAAGCTATTGTCATTCTAATCGCGGTTCTTTTGAGAAAGGGTTAGACAAGGAGGACTTGACGAAGATGTTGCTCTCACATCTACGGTTGTAAGTTTCTTTCGTTATTGTTCTCATCAATATAATATGCTTGGACTGTTTCTTTCTAGTTTGTGTTTGATCTCACATGAACTTGTCTCTAAGTAGATAGATCTGTTTTAAGCTAATCTCAGTAGAGTAGGAAGTGGTTGTACTTTTGTTTGTCTACAGGGCTTGTCGAGGAGCAAAAGATTGGAGCTCAATTCAAACCATGCAGGGACAAACACCGGTAAAATATACTTCTTTTCTCCTTCCTCCTCACACATTAGTTTATCTATATCTAAAAGGAAGTCAGTGTCCACGATAAGCATCTTCTGTCTTAAGAGTTAAGAGTCTAGCTATCAAGAGGAGATCTACCTGTCCATAGGGATATTTTCCTTCAACATTAGTTGTCCTGGATATGTCTTTGTTTATTTTGTATTTTGGGTATTTAAATCCCTTCCGTTAGTACTCTTATCACTTCTATAGGGTGAAATAGTATTAGAGTTTTAGAGATTCCATACTCTTCCAACAGTTCATATTTTCTTGGGAGATTAAACAACTTTATGATTATGCCCTTGTACAGCTTACATAGTTGCAACATCCTTGAAACCCTTCAATTGATCAAGATCCTTCAATTGTTTGTCTCTAAACAAAGCAGCCAGCGACACCATATTGTGCAATTACAATGAATGGATAATAAATATCTTCAATTAGCTTCTATTGGGTAATAAATATATTTGTGCAATAAAATGAATGGATAATAAATATCTTCAATTATCTTATGTTGGGTAATAAATATCTTTGTAGCTTCAAGAAGAATAGATGTTTTATCCAAATATATTCCTATTCCACATTTAGCTAAAAATAATCCTCTCAATCCATTTACTTGTTGATAAGTAGAGATTTTATTAGGTGTTCTATTTCTATACCATTTTTCTTACTTCAACTTGTTGCAAACTCTAAAGGGACAATCACCTCCCATGCTATTTTAGTTCCAATACTAGTTAATTGATTAATTAACCTGGGTTGTAACTAATACAAACTCTTCAATATTCTTAGGCCTATGAGAAATATATGTGGGGATATTTATATATCGATTTGAAGTTTTGTTGTTAATTGATCATATTCAATGCCAAATATATGTTGTGGTGGTTGATCAATTAATGGTTGTCTCAAACTCCAGTCTATGGTCTGCATTTTTCAAGCCGTGATTCCAACCATTAAGGAATGGCCCTGTTAAGTTGTTGTCTTATCTAGGTTTACAATTTAATATATGTATGCTTGTGTGTTTTCAGTTTAAGGTTAGTGACATCTTGATTACAAATGAGTTATTTGCTTAACTTAAAGGATTAAAAGGCCTTTTCAGAGTTTTTGTGGGTGCCATTTCTGGTTCAGTGGACCATTACTTATGAAGAAGATAATTTTTTGTCTTTACTCTATCGGGAAGAATGCGATTTACTGGAAAAGACCTAAATACTTGAGTAGAAACATTGTTCAATTGGTTGACCTTGCTGAATATAATAGGTATGGCCTAATTTTCTTCTATTCTATTCCAATGAAATATTATATCAATTAATAGTCTTCATTTATCAATGTCAGCTGGACTTGTTTGTTCATTAATATGAATTCATTTTGGTCATTGTCACCTTTAGAGTTTTAGATATCTCTCTTATTATCATTATTGAAACTTTAAATGGTATAAAAAATATGACATCCCATATTTTGTTTTAAAGAGTTTATATTTTTTTCTGGAAGCTTTATAACATTTTTCATAAGTTTTTGTATATAGGTTGAGATATGTTTAGATTCCTTTAATTGAGTTGAAAAAAACCTTTCAATTATCTTTGTCAAACATATTGTGTAATATAGCGAATGCAACAATAATATCTTTTAATTGGTTGTTATGTGAAATGTAAATTTTTCAAAATTTATTTCATATTTTACTTTGTTGATTTTTTTAATATAAATGTATTTATTTTCTCATCCAAGGATTTGAGTTTTCAAGTGTTATATTTTTACAACTTGTTATTTACTTTGCCTTATTGCAACCTCCAAGTTGACAATCACTTCTAATTAGTTGAATAAATAAGGTTGCAAGTCTTACCAATGTCAATACTATTAGGCCTAGTCATTATATTAGTGTAATTATGTAATTATATTTTAAAGTGTTTATAACTTTTTGGTACATTTTTTGAAAGTGAAAAATGTTGAAATTCCAAAATTTCATTTCTATAATTAGTTTTATATGGTTGATTAATTAAGGTTTTTTAGACAAATTTACCATAAACATTCCAAAATCATTTTTACAATTAGTTTGCATGTGGTTGTGAACTTTGCCCCATTTTTTTAAAAGATAAAAATAAACAATAAACTCTATGGAAGACGTTATTGGTCACATTTAAGTCACCAATGTTGAAATTCCAAAATTTTGTTTCTAGAATTAGTTTTATATGGTTGATTAATTAAGGTTTTTTTGACAAATTTACCATAAACATTGCAAAATCATTTTTACAATTTGTTTGCATGTGGTTGTGAAGACTACCATATTTCACTTCTTAGAAATTCTTGAGAATGCTTACATGAGTATTTTATGTTTATAGCAAAGATTTGAATAATTTAAGATATGTTTTAAGGGTTTTAGTCTTTCTATTTGCTTGCTATTTCATTAAGTTAATTGTTATGTTAAGTACATAAAATTATTGTTTTTTCTTTAACGACCATAAAGATTTTTTAATGGTTAGATTAAGACATTTTCTATTTTTTTGTTTGTTTTATTGTAGGTTCATAATATGCATTGATTGATTCTTCGCTGGGACAATTTTCAATTATAAATAACTCTTTTCAATTATAAATAACTCTAACTCAATTCCTATATTATATTGATAGGAATTTTCAAATGTAATGGATTTATTTATTTCGTCCAACTTTATTACATGTTCAAGCATGAACTAAATAGGAATTTGACATGTATCATCAATAGATAGAGAGGGAGGGAGAGAGAGGCAGATAAAGGGAAGGTGGAAGAGAGAGACTAAGAGAGAGATCATGGGAGAGGGAGTGGCGGGAGAGAAGGATAAACACGAGGGAGAGAGAAGGATAGATACGAG
>SNQJ01S0065828.1:105019-133558 GCA_010110895.2 Picea sitchensis | reverse complement strand
ATTTTTAAAAATGGGGTAAGAAATTGGACCCCCCCAAAAACGAGAACTCTGTAGAGTTCTCGTTAAGTTGGTAATTATGTTGTTTGTCTACAGGAAAACTAGAGGAAGGTTTTATTGGGAAATATTTGACCTTTCCCTCATGAGTGGCTCCACCACACTTGAAGTAGGAAACTGAGGGAATCCTTCTCTGGAAGGAGAAAGGAGACATGATAAATAGAAATGTATCAAAAAAAATGGAGGAACTATTAATACTAAACTTAGGGGCCAAAACCAAGCTCAATGACATTATGGAACTAGAATAATGGGTGGTTGTCGATTGGTTTCTTTGGAAAAAGATGAATGGGGATAGTCTTGAGTGGACCAAGGGAAATTTTGAACCTATGGTCGAATTCCCTCCCTGCATAATGACTTTGGAAAAAGGGTGGCTAGTCTAGGTGTTCAAATAGGTGGCTAAGGTAAACACTATTATACATAGTGGATGGAAGTGGGGTTCTCAAAAAGTTTTCTTGAAAAAATGGCATATGGATTTTGATGCCAAATATTCATGAGTTGATTTCCTTCCAATATGGGTTTACATTTCAATCCTTCCTCTTATTTTATGGTGATATGTAAATTGCCATGGATATTCCACTGGTACAGTTCGTCACAACATATTTTATAATATTCTAAAATCTTAGACTATGCAACATAATTTTCCTTAGATCCCAAATTAATTAATTACTATATTTTCTTGAACTTATGAAATAAATGAAATACCAAAAAACAAAGAAATCAACAAAATAACAAACCATCCACACACAAATGTACACAAGATATATCATGGGAAACCCAATACAAGAGAAAACTCATCTAGAAGGTGAGGCCTATTCTCTTCTCTTTTTTCTTCAGTTATGGAAATGCAAATACAAAGAAAGAGGGACTCACTGTGGAGTTTCCTTTGACACTACGGATTTTATGGATGCTACAAAATATTTTCCTCATTTGTTATGCTCTTAAAATACCACTCCTAGATGCTCTACTCAACTATGGAACAAATACAAAGATAAAGAATGGAACCCTTTCTCCTCTTAGTGGCCTAGTATTTAACATAGCCTGATAGTTATCTAAGGCTAGGGATTTTGCATCCTTAAACCTCAATTAGTGATAAGGTTTGGACCTTATAGAGTATTCTTGAAATTCCACACATGGCTAGCCTCATATGTGTAAGTAATGGGGGGTGACATGGCATCCACTCATACCATGGTGGTCAACAAGGTAGGTTAATGATCTTTGATTGCATTAATTTTCACACCATTGGAAAGGTATTGATGTGTATATCAACATCAAGGGAGTGTTTGCAATTTTGGGGAACTATAACCCAAAAAAATTCCATTTAATGCCTCAAATGGCCCCAGAAGGTTATGGACCCCAAATTTCGAAAATGGTACCTACCACTAAAATGGACTTGCCAGTCGATTCCTCCAAATTTTCCACCTAAAAAGTATCGGGATAGATGAAAAATTATATGATGATCAATACAATTCAACTGGCTATGCCTTTGGAAGAATGGAATGAGGAGTTCCATTCCTCAGTACCATATGGAATGGAAAGTTTAATTCATGGCTATTCCATGCACATTGATGCTTCTACTCAAGAAATGTGGGAATATGATTAGATCATGCTCTTTACTGGGGTGATTTGTAGGTTTTATTGTTTTGAATTTATTGTTTCGAGGTATTTTTGGAAGTGTTAGTGCTCTCTAGGTAGTTAGTTTTTTGGTGTAGGAGTGAATGGTTGTTCCCCACCATATCTTCTTATTTTTTCTTTGCGATGCCTACGCCTATTTCTAATTGGTGGGGGTTCAAGATAACTTCAGAACAATGAGTTTCAAAGGAATTTCATGGTTTTATGGTGCTATGTAGTTATGCATTCTCAATGTTGTACTTTTCCTCCTTCCATTTCAATCTCAATGTCTTGGTAAGGAAAGTCTCATTTTATTGGATTTTTGACAATTCTATTAATGATCTCATTGTTCATGAATATTGGGGATTCTAAAATGGGTTAATTTTTGTGTTTCATTTTGATATCTTTGTGTGTTTTTTGGATGGTTTATTCTTGCCTATTTTGGGGTCTCTTGGACTACCTATATTAGCTCTAAGGCATGCACCACCCTTTTTCTCAAAGTCTTCCTTCTCTTTCAAATTATTGATTTGTTCTTTAGGTATCGTTTCAACTAAATTTGAGGATAATATAGATATGTATAGAGAAGAAATCAAATAAATACGTCGATTCCTTCATTGGCATGAGGAAATTAGTTAGGCCTACAAAAACAATTTGATGGTATTTTCCTCCAAGTTTTTTGAATTGGAATAAGCTTTCATCACCCATAATGTCAATGTTATGAGCATACTCTTGATCGAAGAATAGATAAACTATTCATTGGAAACAAAATGTAATAGAATTTGCAACATAATTCTCTCTCCATGACCTCCAACGACAAATTAATAGAGGATTCACTACAAGTAGAGACAAAATAAGACAAAATAGTCCACTAGATTTGCAATCCCATGGAGATTGAAGGTTGAAGTTCCCCTCAATTTGATGAGGGGAAGGAAGAAGAAGGAAATGTTCAACTTTGTCGTCAATAGTATGTATCATCAAGTCATATGTATTTTGGGTCAATATGTTATACATGCCACTTCTAGGTCTAATTGGAGTACCTGTTTAAAGGTTTGTTTTATGATTTTAGATGTATGTTTAGAACTATGTTCAATTTTATGGAAATCTCATGAAATCAGATGGATGTATCTTGCTGCTAGCTTCGATGCAATTGATTTTTTAATGAATAATGTTTTTGGTTCGGTTAAAAAAAAGAGAACCCTCGAATTCCTTGGGAAACTGGAAAGGGGTTTAGAGTTTTTTTATGAGAGAGAAAAAATACCTGACTAGAGAGGGAGGAAGTCTCACTTGTCAATGGCACATAACTAAGCATCCTTTGAGATCATATGTGGAAATAAATGTTCATTGATAGGGCCCCTTAAAGAAAATTTCTCTTGAGAGGGTTTCAAATTATCTTTCTAACACTAAACTATCGAGAGTTGGTCAATCCCTATAAGAAATTGGCCATCAATAGGGTAATAGAGTCCTTAAAGCCCTCTTTTATCATACTTTAGGAAATTATGACAGACAAAGAAAAAATATAGGAACTATCCAAATCTTTGAGTGTGTGGGATTTCAGCTATATCGATGCCATTAAGAGATTTAGTGGAAACATAATTGGTTGGAATAGGTGTTCCTTAACCCTAACTAACTCATAGGAAATCAAGTCAAGTCTAGGGGTTTCTCTCTTCTCCATGGATATGGGGAAATAAATATTTGTTCTAAATTTTCATGGACTGTACTTGGACAGGGTGGGGTATTGGGACAATTTTTTGAAATTATAATGCATACATACTAGTTTGGTGGTGATAGGAGGAGACTTAAAATTCACTTTAGGAGCATCTGAAATTTGGGATCTTGTGGCTCAAATAGGCCACCTCTCAAGATACTTATTAAGGAAATTGGAAGAAGAGGGCTTGAGGGACACAAAACTAACAAAGTTGTCTCCCACATTGAGAAACAAAAGAACTGGGAAATCTAATAGAATATCTAAAATGATAGATCAATTTTTAATCTTTGAAGGATTCTTAGATTAAGTTACCTAGGTCAAAAAGTGGGTCACATCGAGAGAAAAATATGGCCACTATCCATTTGTACTTGAAGAAGCTTTGGCACTAGAGAAGTTATCCAACCCCTTCAAACTAAATCCAAAGTGGTTGAAAATGGAGGAGTTTGTAAACAAGATAAAATTTTGTTGGAAACCTTAAGATTCATCCTCAAGGGAATTTTCTCGGATACAATTTCAAAAAATGTTGAAAGAGGAAAAGAAGGTAGCATCTCAATGTGATAAGGGAAAAAAATAGAAAGATGACAAGCTCCTCGGAGACCTGGAAGAAGGGTTGTAGACACTATATAACAACGAAGGTTTTTGGTATCTAAATGAGGCTAAAAAATTGGAGGTGAAAATATTGGAAGAAGAAAAGAGGAACTTACTGCTAAAAAAGAGAAGGAATGAAGAATTGAGAGAAAATTCATATAGATTCAAGCATGTGATGAAAATAACAAGTTATTTCACAATTATGCAAAGAGAAGGAAAAATATTAATTTCGTTTGTAAAATTGAAGAAGGGAACAACAACTAGGAAACAAATTTTAAGGACATTGTTGAAGAAGGATTTGCCTACTTCTCTTGAACCTATTCAAGGAGGACTCTTGAGTTACTACAATTGAGTTAAATAGGATTCCAACTCATAACCTAGTTTTTTTAATCATGAAGACAATCTATAGTTGTTGAAAGAAGTGGGGAAAGAGGAATTACAACAAACATTACAAAGCTTCCAAAGGGATAAAAATCCATGTCCAGATGGCCTCCCTATGGAATTATTTCTCGGGTGCTATGAATTTTTACAATAGTATCTAAGAAGGGTGATGGAGGCCACTAGAGATACTCGAAAAATTCTAGGAGCCTTCAATACTACCTTTATAGCACTAATTCCCAAAGAGGATAACTCGACATCCTTTGAAAAAATCAGGATGATATCCTTATACAATTGTATCTAAAATATTATATCAAAAGTATATGCTAGAAGACTTAAAAGGGTACTATCAAAAAAAATGTATGGAGAGTAGTTTGGGGTTCTTATAGGGGAGACAAATCCACGAGGCAATTAGGATAGAACAAGAAATCCTACACTCGATCAAAATCAGAATTCAAAGAGCTATAGTCATCAAAGTGGACCTCTCTAAAGCATATAACAGAGTGAGTTGGATTTACCTGAGACAGATGTTTTTTCATTTGGGTTTCTCCCATCAATTTGTGGTTTGGGTGATAGTTGCATTACCTTAGTGTGATTTCTAATATTAATTAATGGAGTTTCATCCCTATTCTTCAAACCAAGTAGGGGTTTAAGGAAGGGTTGTCCTCTATCTACCTTCATTTTCCTTCTCATAGTTGAGGGTCTGATTAAGATACTAAAAGAGGCTACTGATCATGGTATTTTTAAAAGGGATATGCATTGGCTCAACATGTAACATCACAAACCTCTTATTGTGGATGATATTATAATTTTCTATGAAGGTATTATAAGGATAGTTGAAAATTTTAAAAACATATTGGAGTTATTTTGCAAAACCACTGGTATGATTATAAATCTTGAAAAATCCATTATTTCCATGAAAGGCGTCATAGAACAAGAACATGGATATTTCTCCCAATTGTTCCCCTACCAGGTGGTTGAATTAGACCAAGGAATAAATTATTTAGGATTCCACCTAAAACCCAATCTATATAAAATAAGGTGGCTAGAAATGGTTGATTTCCAAGGTGGAAAAAGAGACTAAATACCTAGTGCAATCAATGGATCTATAAAGGAAGTATGTTGGTTCTTGTTAAGGCTATTTTGGAAGAAATACTAGTTTACTGTATTTCTCTAGCATGTGTTCTAAAAGGTGTGTTGAAGAAAATTAGGAAATTGTGCTAAAAAATTATTTGGTCAGGAGACCAAAAAATGAAAGGACTTGTATTGGCATCATGGAAAAAATTGGTTGTTCCAAAGGCTAGTGGAGGATGGGGTCTCAAAAATAATTTTCTATTCTCCAAAGCTATATTTGAAAAAAATATTTGGAGGATTATACAGGGAAAAGGATTGTGGGTCCAAGTAACCAATAAAATATGTTTCCCCAACTACAGTTGAATATTGTGTTAGAAACCTAGACAAACAATTACATAATTCCTCCAACATTTAGAAAGCCATGAATTCAAGTTTTAAATTGGTAGGAAATTGGTTGATATAAAAGGTGGGAAAGGGAGATAAAGTTCAAATAGTCCTTGATCCTTGGTCAGACAGTAAAGGTTTGAATATATTATATTTTTGGTTGATCCATAATCTCATAAGTAAAGGATTTTACTTTCTTAGAAAAATTATAACTGGGAGAGGTCTATAGATTGGAAACAACATTGGCTCACTTGGGAGGAGATGGGATCGAGCAATGAATTTGTTGAAGAATGGAAATCATATACAAAAGTTTTAAAAGACAACATTGTTAACGTGTGAGAAGAAAATGATTAGTTGATTTGGTGTCTTAATCCCTCTAAAACATATGTGCCTAAGGTAGAGGTTATAGAGCACTTGCTAAGGAAGGTCTAGAGGGCTAGTAGGCTTGGTGGTGGACAATTTGTTGAAGAATGGAATGTATATACAAAAGTTTTAAAAGACAACAATGTTAACATGTGAGAAGAAGATGATTAATTGATTTGGTGTCTAAATCCCTCTGAAACATATATCCCTAATGTAGAGGCTATAGAGAACTTTCTAAGGAAGGTATGGAGGTCCAATAGGCTCAGTGGTGGAGAATTATCTAGAAACCAAAGTGTCCCTCCAAAAATATTTTTTTTATGTTTCTAAGGTAGAGGTTATAGAGCACTTGATAAGGAAGGTCTAGAAGGCCAGTAGGCTTGGTGGTGGAGAATTTGTTGAAGAATGGAAGGTATATACAAAAGTTTTAAAAGAAAACAATGTTAACATGTTAGAAGAAGATGATTAATTGATTTGGTGTATAAATCCCTTTGAAACATATATCCCTAATGTAGAGGCTATAGAGAACTTGCTAAGGAAGGTATGGAGGTCCAATAGGCTTAGTGGTAGAGAATTATCTAGAAACTAAAGTGTCCCTCCAAAAATAATTTTTTTATGCTTCTAATATTAAAAAATAAGGAGCCTACTTGGGATGTACTTCAAAATAAAAACTTTCATGGTCCATGGTGGTGCATCGTATGCAAATAAATGAATGAAACCATAAAACATCTAATTATGTTTTGTTCCTTTACTAGAGAGGTTTGGAAAGAAGTGGAATGCATGATAGGGATGAAAAATGTATGGGAAGGAGGAAACATGGAAGAATACTTTAGATATTGGTACTCTATAAAGGATACAAAGAAGATAAAATCCCTTCCCCTCAACATAGCTTAGGGGGTATGGCTTGCTAGAAATATGATCTTATTTAAAGGAAAATAGACCCTACCTCTACAATGTGCAATTCAATCTCCCAACATCTTAAATGTTACCCATAAGTGGAGGAAATGAGTACCTAGATCAATTCCATCTTATAGGATGGTTAGTTTTCATATTTTACACATGCACCTTGGATATAAATAAATGCTATTAATTATCATGACTAAGGATTGACCACAAATTTACTTTTTAAATGATGTAACTATTTTTGTAACCTTTTCAAAAAAGAAATAGAATGTTGATATATGTAACTATTTATGTAAATAGTTTGGGACAATAAACACACTTGTTGTTTGTAGTAAAAGAAAGGAATGTAAGAAAATAGTTTTTTCTCTAAAGGATTGTTGAACACATTTTTAAATGCTAGGTGGCATATGACTATGTAATTTTGTTTACTATAAATAAAATCGTTTCTTTTTGGAAAATAAAATATAGATATATCATTTTTTTCTTAGTTTTTAAGAGGAAAACTAATTAAAACTAATAAAATAAAATATATCCAAAGTAATAATCTGTTTTAGTCCTTGTTGTAACAAGCGAGATCGCTGCAAAGTAGCTAGTCCCTGCCATGCTGAATAATTATCGAAACTTCAATATTGTTATCTATCGCCATCAATTCTTCATAGTTATCTAAGATCAACCCATTTTTCTCATTGAGGCCAACTTCCGTGAATTCTTAGCTACCTGGAGACTTTAATTTTGTTTAATCTATTCGGTGGAATTCAAGGGTTTCAAATTTTGGGTTCATTGTTGGCTCTTAGGGCTGTGATTGATCAGGTACTATTAATTAATTCATCTGTTTTGCATAATTAATTGTTTCTTGGTATATAATTTGGTAAGATTTAAACACTCATTGAGAGAAAGGGAGAATAATAATGAAACTATTAAATTTAGTCGACAAGGGTTAGGATTGCGCTTTGGGTTAAGTGTGTGGCCCAATTTCGATTTCTATGGATAAGCATCAACAATTTGTTTTTAATTACATAATTGAACCATGTCCCAAACTAGTATTTTTCTTCCCTCTCCTTCTTAAAAAATATATATTGTGTCCCTTCAAATAACGGTACATTCCCTACTGGTGGAGTACTTGAATATAGAAAATTTCATATCGTCTTAGACTAGATGCTAGGGTTTTCTCTACGTCTCTAGGGTTTCTGAGTTCTGTGAGTCTCCCAAACAAGCACCATCTACCCCCAACTCGACCACATGACCTGATTTCAATGGAACCAACATAGAGGGAAGAAGCCCCCTCCTGTCATAAGGCTGCAACAAGAGAAGCAAATAAATCAAACAACTCAAGGATGACTTTTGAACCACTGATGGAATTCTGGAAACAACTGTACTAGGACGAGCTCAACCAAAACAAAGGTATGGATATGGAGGTAGACCCACCTCATCCAAAAGTGGCTCGATCTTGGATCCATGGAAAATGCATCCCCTAAGCATCTACAACACCCATGTATGTGATCAGTTCAACATGAGTTGGTATGCAAACCCAATACATGAAAGATCATGCTCTCGTAGGCAAGTTTATGGGCATATGGCCATTAGAACAAGATCTTAGCAAATGGATACAACACTGGTGGAAACCCAAGGGACACTTGGAACTGCAACTAGGATCCAAGGGTTTATTCATGGCCATATTCCACAATCTCGAAGACAAAAACATAGTCTTCGAAAATGGGTCGTATTTCTACAACTCCATAAGATTATATCTTAGGTTCTGGACAAAAAAATTCAACCCCAAAAAAGAGGACCTCACCTGCGCTCTAGTCTGGATACGACTCTATTCCTTTCCCCAAGAATTCTGGCTAGGTGAGGTCTTGGAAGGAATAGGGAACATGATGTAGGAGCATCGCTCCCAAGCTAGCCATGCACCAACCAGCTAGCCCAGTCAGCACATTCAAGGCGCGCATTCAAGGAAGAGAGGCGCCAACCCTATCATATTTTGAATTTGAATGAAGGGCATTTAATATTTGTAAGGTTGTTAGAGCCAAAAGGCTATGCCTATACGCAGGCTTTAGATATAGATAGCCTTTAATGGTTGTAAGGCTGGGATCTAGATCTGATTCGGACTAGACATCCATTCTTTGAAATTGAATGTAATTAATGAGAGTAGGTAACTTGGAGGGTAGAGCTCGGGGAGCCCCTCTTTGTAAAAAAAGGATCCTTTTGTATCTGTAGGATAATTCATTAGAGAAGAGAGGAGAGAAGGAGCCGAGACTCTATCAAAGTCTGAGCTCAAGAACACCTTGTAAAGGAAGCACTTCATATTAATATAAAGAGAAGATTTCCTCAATGAGTTTTTGTGTGTCTTTATGTGTTTATGAATGTCTTTGTGTGTTATTTATATGTTGTAGATGTGCATTTGCAGGGACAGATAGGTTTTGCTATCCGTGGGTTCTTTGATTTCAGTCTTAGGGTTCTTTGTGGCTTCATGCCAAGAGGGTGTGATTGAACACTGCGGGTTCTGAGAGCCAGTGCAAGGAGTGCACTTCTGAATTCTGCGGATTTAGATGAGGACGTGCCAGGAGGGCGCACCAGCTGAAGTCTTAAAACCAGGGAAGAACCTCAAGGTTGTTGAATACCTTGGAGGTAAGACTGTGTAGAGAAAAAAACAGCAGAAGACAGAATCACTGAGGATTCTGGAAGCTCTACCAGGAGACATTGAGTAGATGTATGGGTTGCATTGAGGAGAAGAACTCTGGTTTGAGTTCAGAAGAAGATAGAATCACCAAGGATTCTATAGAGCTCTATCAAGAGGGAATTGAGCACAGGCACATAGTGCAGAGGAGAACTCCATTGTGGGTTCAAGGAGAAATCATAATCACTGAGGATTCTGGAAGCTCTACTAGGAGGGCATTGAGTAGGTGCTAGAGTGCACAATAGAACTCTGGTTTGAGTTCATTAAGAGAAGACATAATTACTATGGTATTTTGTGAGGAGAGACTCTACCAGGAGGGCATTGAGTTGGCGTGCAGAGAGAGAGAGAGCACAGGAAATAACTCTTTTGAGTTCTGGAACAGAGAAGAGTCCAAGAGAGGATCTTCACAGGGTTGCTGAATACCCTGCAGACTCAGCAAGGAGTTGCTTGAGCAAGAGATTGCCAAGAGGCCATTAGAATATCCATATGAGGGAGAGAAAAAGGGTTAAGTTTCTTAGAGGTCTGAGCAGCAGAGAAGCTCAGGAAGGATAGCACCTTCGTATGTGCAGAGACCCTATAGGAATCACAAAGGTCGAGGAAACATTTCAAGGTTACAGAGAAGAGAAGCTCAGGAGGGAGAATGCTTTCATGCACAGAGTCCTACGAGTATCGCTGAGGCTGAAAGGAGACCCTTTGGAGGGTTTGAGTTCAAGGAAGTTCAGGAGGGAAAGTGTCTTAAGAACATAGGCAAGAGCCAAGGGTACAAGCTTCGAAAGAGGAAGCAAAGGGTGAGGCCTTTGATAAATTGAATTCTTCCAAAGTTTGGGAAGAAATGGAGTACTCACAAGGAGGAAAGCACAGCTGTCGTCGAATCAGGCGAGGATATTTTTATGTCCAGGAGTAGCAGAAGAGTGTACAAGCAGGAGGAACGGATCTGGGCCATTAGATCTGGGTGTGAATAACCGATAGTCGTCGGATCCATGAGAAGCTGCATGAGGTATAATCCTCGTATGCCAAAGAGAGGATTTGGCGAAAGTCCTGAAAGGCTTATTTTGGTATCTCAGAGTTTGGGAGACACAGAGGGAAAGAATTGGAGCTCTTGACCCATGAAATCTTGAGAGAATCAGGACCATCTGTTGGGAGGACACGTGGCAGAAATCCAGAAGCCCATCATGGTTTCGGACATCAAGAGTCCGAGAGGCAAGGGTTGTGAGACAGGAAGTCCCAACTCATGAGACTTCGAAGAGATCAGGACCATCCATTTGAGGAGGATGTGTGTCATGAGATCCTCATATCTCAGGATTTGGGCATTAGAAGCAGAACAGAGGAATCCTTCGACTTCGTGACTTGTGAAGTCCCGAAGAGATCAGGGCCGTCCATCTTTGGAGGACATGTGGCATGATCAGGGGAACTCGGAGGACCAGGGATCAGGATCATCTCGTGGGTTTGGGTATCGTGAGCTAGAAGGCAGAGGCCTTTGCTCTGCAAAATCCCGAGCCGCAAGATCATGATGAGAGATGAACTGCTGATCGGGGAAGAAGGAGAACTATAGGATCTGGCATCTCGATACGTCGCATATAGGAGGTTCGGAGATTGGAGGAATCATTTTTTACTATGGAAGTCATGAGGAACCGAGGAATGAGGTCTCGGGAGAACATGTGGCACGTGTGATAGGTGGGTCACCTGGTCGACAGGTGGCGTAACAACATATGCCAAGGGAAAGGCGGATGTAGGTGACAGGTGGCGTACATGCATCATCGTGGAAGAGAGAACCCATCACAGACCATTGTGTCTTGGGATTTTGCAAAGGAGGAGCACAAAGGCTCTACGACCAAACTCGTGAGATTGTGAGTTGCAAGAAGTGCGAAAGGGAAGTGAACCATCGCCTCTCGGGGTTTTGCAAAGGTAGAGTGCCAAGGCCCAACAATTCAACTTGTGAGGTCACGAGTAGTGAGAGGAGCTAGCACTTAGCCCTAGCCAACGGTTACGCGTGGAGGGCGCTGACAAGAAGGGGCTATACCTGTATCAACATCTCAGGTATCGGCATTAGGAGAGGAGAAGTCAAGGGTCTTCAACCCACGAACATGCGAGTTACGAAAGGCGCTTGCGCAAGGATCTGTGGATCGAAATTGTTAAAGGTTTTGATAGGGAGCTAAAGAAGTCACTTCAGCTTAAGGGGAATTTAGAATGATCCTACACGGATCTTGGCCCGAGGTTCGGGGTCTGTGTCAGTGTGGTATCAGAGCTTGATTTTGTCTGTATATTTCAGGAAAAGGGAGCCAGAAGAGAAGGAGTACTCTGATACTTACCAAAGTGGTATCAGAGCTTGACTCTGTTTGTATTTTTTAGACGGAGGAAGCAGGAAAAAAAAAAGAGAGCACTTTGATATATATCAGTTGCGGTATCTGAGACAGCTTGCAGAGACAGGCATGAGAAGGCAGAGTGTTGGAAACTCTGTGGTGATTGTTTGCAGGTAGGCAACAGTCAAGGAAAACAATCAAGAAGACTATAAGAAGAGGTTGGAAGCACTCGGGATTGTAGAGTGACAACAACAGGTTTTCCAGGAGGGTAGATAGAAGGCAGCAAGATGGCTACTGAAGGCCATGCACGCGGTGGAAAGAAGAACCACCAGTAGTAGGAAAACACTGCGAGAGACAAAGAACTCGCCGAGATCAGAGCGAGGATGGAAATTCTGGCATTACAGATGCAACAGAATGGTAGGTCAAGATGGGTATATGAATGGCCCATGAAGACAAAATAAAAATGGCCAGTCAGGCAATTGGTGGCCAAAAGACAGTAGAGGTTGTTAAAGGGATGGTTGAGGCATGCTGAAAACCTCAATGGACAAGAAGAGGAGATGGTTCAGGTATGTGAACCAGAGGCTGGGAGAAATCTCAGTGATGATGAGGATGAACTGAGATCAGCTGAAGATCTCATAGACTGCCAAGAGGGAAGAACATAAATTCCCAATTGCTAGGAGGGAAATGAAATGAGGTCACTGTGGGATCTCATAGACTGTCAGGAGGACGGTGGGGGAATTTCACATTGCCAAGAGGGCAATGAGATGAGATCCGAGGATCTCATAAACTGCCAAGAAGGCAACAAAGAAATCCCATATTTCCAGGAGAGCAAGGGAGAGAAGATGAGCTCAGAGATGAGTTCACATCAGCAAGAGCAACTAATAAAGGAGGATCAGAATAGTATTCTGATGATTGGAGGAATTCAGATATTCCTACCAAGTAGCCTAGTAGAGGCGAGAGTTTGTGTTGCCGAAGTAGCAACAACAGAAGGATAGCCAGTTGTGACTGTCGGAGAAATGGAGCAGATATCAGAGGCTGCCCAAACAGAGGAAGATGAGTATTCTGAGGAATGGCTCAACATTTTCAACCAGGAAGATGAGAAGACTGTAGCATTGGAGCTTGCAGCAGAAGAAGAAGAAGCAGACAACATGAGTTTTGTTGGTATGTGCGAGAAGATTGAAACCCTGGAGAGAAGTGCGAAGGTGTAGGGCATGCACATCCAACAGATCAGGTTGGAAGAAGATGAAGGTGAATTCCACTCTGAGGTGCAGCTGGAGAGAGCTGGAGATACACCAGCAGGAGAAATGGTAGAAGCAGAACTACCACAGGGAGGAGTTGAACAACAGTTCAGTGATAGAACTACTGGAGAAGAATCCACAGCAGGGTGGAAAATCAAGTCCACAAGAGATGGAGAAAATGACATGGGAGATCATGATGATCCGCCCATTTGCATAAAGAAATTGCAACATAGGAGATTGCATGAACAGATCCAGCCACTAGAGCAGCTGGACAAGATGATAGAGGACATAAGGAGGTTGATGTTGAAGTTAGCATAGGATATTGCCAACAAAGGGAAGCTGAGTAGAAGGGAGACAACAACAGTAGCAGCAGAGCAGTGGAAGTAGCAGCAACAACATCACAGAGGAGCGGAGAAACAACTCCAAAGAGTTGTTTGGGATCCAGGTGGATTTCAACAGCCAGGGTGGAGAGCTCATGAGCAGGAGCTCATGAATTTTTCACAGCAGAGGAGTATGATGCAGGAGCATCGCTCCCAAGCCAGCCAGCTAGCCCACTCAGCGCATTCAAGGCACACATTCAAGGAAAAGAGGCA
The DNA here is from genome assembly GCA_010110895.2 of Picea sitchensis. Taxonomy (NCBI): domain Eukaryota; kingdom Viridiplantae; phylum Streptophyta; class Pinopsida; order Pinales; family Pinaceae; genus Picea; species Picea sitchensis. The sequence continues at coordinate 119,696 of SNQJ01S0065828.1, read as the reverse complement.
CCAACCCTCTCATATTTTGAATTTGAATGAAGGGCATTTAATATTTGTAAGGATGTTAGAGCCAAAAGGCCATGCCTATACGCAAGCTTTAGATGTAGATAGCCTTTAATGGTTGTAAGGCTGGGATCTAGATATGATTCAGACTAGACAACCATTCTTTGAAATTGAATGTAATTAATGAGAGTAGGTAACTTGGAGGGAAGAGCTCAAGGAGCCCCTTTTGTAAAAAAAATATCCTTTTGTATTTGTAGGATAATTCATTAGAGAAGAGAGGAGAGAAGGAGCCGAGACTCTGTCAAAGTCTGAGCTCAAGAACACCTTGTAAAGGAAACACTTCATATTAATATAAAGAGCATATTTCCTGCATGAGTTTCAGTGTGTCTTTATGTGTTTATGAATGTCTTTGTGTGTTATTTATATGTTGTAGATGTGCACTTGTAGGGACAGATAGGTTTTGCTATCCGTGGGTTCTTTGATTTCAGGATTGGAGTTCTTTGTGGCTTCATGCCAAGAGGGACACTGCGGGTTCTGAGAGCCAGTGCAAGGAGTGCACTTATGAATTCTATGGATTCAGACAAGGACGTGCCAGGAGGGCGCACCAGCTGAAGTCTTAAACCCAGGGAAGAACCTCAAGGTTGTTGAATACCTTGGAGGTAAGACTGTGTAGAGGAAAACACAGCAGAAGACAGAATCACTGAGGATTCTGAAAGCTCTGCCATGAGGCATTGAGAAGATGTATGGGTTTCATTGAGGAGAAGAACTCTGGTTCGAGTTCAGAAGAAGATAGAATCACCGAAGATTATATAGAGCTCTGTCAGGAGGGCATTGAGCACAGGAACATAGTGTAGAGGAGAACTCCATTGTGGGTTCAAGGAGAAATCAGAATCACTGAGGATTCTGGAAGCTCTATCAGGAGGGCATTGAGCAGGTGCTAGAGTGCACAATAGAACTCTGGTTTGAATTCATTAAGCGAAGACAGAATTATTGTGGTATTCTCTGAGGAGAGACTCTACCAAGAGGGCATTGAGTTGGTGTGCAGAGAGAGAGAGAGCACAGGAAATAACTCTTTTGAGTTCTGGAACAGAGAAGAGTCCAGGAGAGGATCTTCACAGGGTTGTTGAATACCCTGCAAACTCAGCAAGGAGTTGCTTGAGCAAGAGATTGCCAAGAGGCCATCAGACTCTCCATCTGAGGGAGAGAAAAAGGGTTAAGTTTCTTAGAGGTCTGAGCAACAGAGAATCTCAGGAAGGATAGCACCTTCGCATGTGCAGAGACCCTGTAGGAATCATAGAGGTCGAGGAAACCTTTCAAGGTTATAGAGAAGAGAAGCTCAGGAGGGAGAATGCTTTCATGCACAAAGTCCTGCGAGTATCGCCAAGGCTGAAAGGAGACCCTTTGGATGGTTTGAGTTCAAGGAAGTTCAGGAGGGAAAGCATCTTAAGAACATAGGCGAGAGCCAAGGGTACAAGCTTCATAAGAGGAACCAAAGGGCGAGGCCTTTGATAACTTGAATTCTTCCAAAGTTCGGGAAGAAATGGAGTACTCACAAGGAGGAAAGCACAACTATCGTCAGATCAGGCGAGGATAATATCTAGACCGTTGGAGTTTTACATCTAGGAGCAGCAGAAGAGCGCGCAAGCAGGAGGAATGGATCTGGGTCGTCAAATCTGGGTGCAAATAATCGATAGTCGTCAGATCCAGGAGAAGTTTCACGAGGTATAACCCTCATATGCCAAAGAGAGGATTCGACGAAAGTCCTTAAAGGCTTATTTCGGTATCTCAGAGTTTGGGAGACACAGAGGGAAAGAATTGGAGCTCTTGCCCATGAAATCCTGAGGGAATCAGGACCGTCCGTTGGGAGGACACGTGGCAGAAATCCAGAATCCCATCATGGTTTCAGACATTGGGAGCCTGAGAGGCAAGGGTCGTGAGACAAGAAGTCCCGACTCACAAGACTCCGAAGAGATCAGAACCGTCCATCTGAGGAGGATGTGTGTCACGAGATCCTTGTATCTTAGGGATTCAAGCATTAGAAGTAGAATAGAGGAGTCCTTCGAATTTGCGACTTGCGAAGTCTCGAAGAGATCAGGGTCGTCCATCTTTGGAGGACACGTGGCGTGATCAGGGGAACTTGGAGGACCAGGGATCAGGATCATCTCGTGGGTTCGAGTATCGTGAGCTAGAAGGCGGAGGCCTTTTCTCTACAAAATCCCAAGTCGCAAGATTGTGATGAGATCTGAACCACTAATCAGGGAAGAAGGAGAGTCGTAGGATCTGGCATCTCAATATCTCGCATATCAGAGGTTCGGAGATTGGAGGAATCAATTTCGATTTTGGAAGTCGTGAGGAGCCGAGGACCAAGGTCTCGGGTGAACATGTGGCACGTGTGATAGGTGGGTCACATGGTCGACAAGTGGTGTAACAACATATGCCAAGGGAAGGGCGGATGCAAGTGACAGGTGGCATACACGCATCACAGTGGAAGAGAGAACCCATCACAGACCGTTGTGTCTTGAGATTTCACAAAGGAGGAGCACAAAGGCTCTACAACCCAACTCATGAGATTGTGAGTTGCGAGAAGTGCGAAACGGAAGTGAACCATCGCTTCTCGGGGTTTCGCAAAGGTAGAGTGCCAAGGCCCAATAATTCAACTTGCGAGGTCACGAGTAGCAAGAGGCGCTAGCACTTATCCCTAGCCAATGGTTACACGTGGAGGGCACTAAAAAGAAGGGGCTATACCCGTATCGACATCTCGGGTATCGGCGTTAGGAGAGGAGAAGTCAAGGGTCTTCAACCCGCGAACATGCGAGTTGCGAAAGGCGCTTGCGCAAGGATCTGTGAATCGAAATTGTTAAAGGTTTTAGCAGGGAGCCAAAGAAGCCACTTTGGCTTAAGGAGAATTTAGAACGATCCTACGTAGATCTTGGCCCAGGGGTCATGGTCTGCATCAGTGGGCATTTTCTTCAAAGCAACGAAATCAACAAAACATGGTAGATACACCTCCTATGCGCACATATGTGTTTACATGGATGTTTCAAAACTGTTTTTGGGAACCATCAAGCTTGAATACCAAGATGAATAATGGGAGAAAACCATTGACTATGCACACATTCCATTTCGATGTCGCAAATGTCATGAGCATGGCCACCTCTTTAGAGACTTCCCTTTGAATGCACCCGACCATCCCAATCCTACTTCGCAAGCTAACTCCAAGGATGGTTTTGCATAGGTTCAAGGTCGCAAACGCCAACCTCAGAAAAAACCCTAGCCACCCATCCATACCGAACCCTCCACTAGAAACTCCTTCGAAATCCTTAACTCCATCCCGGAAGAACCTCCCACCAACCCTTATGCCCCTAACCCAACTTCAATCATTTCAAAAGCTAAATAAAAATGTTCCTCATAACCGATCCTGGAACAAATCTCCCCCCCTCCCCCCACTATCAACTTCCCATAGGGAGAAGGAGCTGAAATGGAAATAGAATGGGACAAGCAATATTTAGTTGAAGGCGACCTCATCTGACTATAATAAGCATACAGAAAAAAGGAACTCCAATATTCCCCCCTGGAGCAACTCAAAAAAGTTTACAAAGTATACCTCAACTCCACAGCCAAAGCGACATCTAGATCCAATATAGAGCTTGGTATCTCCCCAAAGGAACATAAAGAAACACACAAACAACCAATGGAAGTAGGTAGAAGAGGAAGGAAATCTACCTAGAAATTGATCTAGGAAATAGGAAGCTACATGGTAAACTCGCGGAAAATACACAAGCTAACTGATAGATTCTTCCCCAACCCCACCCCCATTTCCTCACGAATATAATCTCATGGAACATAAGAGGCCTTAATGGAAGGATTAAACAAGGAATCCTTCAACAACATCATGACAAAACAACCAGACATCATATTCCTTCAAGAAACTAAATGTGTCGGCTCTATGACAGATACCATCCTTTCCAAATGTTGGAAGAGAGGCAACTTCATATCCAATGAATCAAATGGTTTAGCGGGAGGGCTATCTATTCTATGGAATCCAACAACGGTCATTCTCAAAAACTTCTTCTACACTAAGTGGTCAATCTCAACATCCTTTTGAGCGATTGGCTCAAACGATTATGGGTTCATCACGAATGTGTACAAAACACAAAACCAACAAGAAAAATAAAACTTTTGACACTCTCTCCAACTCTTGAAGGACCTAGCTAACAACCAACATTGGATCCTAGGAGTTGAATTCAACCATATCAAATCTATAGAAGAAAAAAGAGGAGGCACAAGAAAACTGGATAAAAACAATGTTTCCTTCTGCGAAGTCATCAACATCCTTTGTCTCATCGACCTGGAATTCCAAGAAGGCATGTTCACCTAGTCCAAAAAATGCTCGGGTAAGCACCATGTCGCCTGCAAGCTAGACAAATTTATAATATCAGAATCCATCATGAACAGAGGACTCTCTTTGGAAGCCAACATCCTACCAATTTTTGGCTCTAATTGTTGGCCCATACAACTCTTGATGAATACGACATGATCCCCCTAGATCAAACCTTTCCTCTTTGAGAAATTTTGGCTTGATAATCCAGACTTTAAAGAAAATGCTCCCACTTGGTGGAAAAACGTAGAGATCCCTCATGACTCTCTCATGTATCGCTTTCAACAAAAATTGAAAAACTTCAAACAACACCTCAAGACCTGGAATAAAATGATCTTTGGAAATATCTTCCAAGGCCAAAAAGAGATGGAGTTGCACATGAAATAAATCCATAAATAAATAATTAATAATGGTACCTCATATCAACTGCAGGAAGAGGAGGCCTTGGTCAGAAAAAAATTAGAAGAGCGATATGTGCAAGAGGAGGTTCTATGGTGACAAAAATCAAGGGTATCGTGGTTGTGGGAAGGGGAAAAAGACTCAAAATGTTTCCATCAATCCATGATTCAAAGATGCCACATCAATAGAATCACCAAGATGGAAAATGATCAAGGCGAGCAGCTCCTCAAACACACAGATATTGAATAGGAACTCATCAACTTCTATAAGAATCTCCTATGAGAACCCATCTAGGACAAATCTACAACCATTGCCAAAATCACTCAGCACATTCATGCTTTGATAACTGAAGAACAAAGAATCGCTCTCATACGCCCCATCACCATCGAGGAGGTGGACCAATATATGAAGGAAATGCCACCAAGAAAAGCTCTAGGTCTGGACGGTTTCACCACATATTTTTTCACCATTGCTGGCCAAAGATAAGAGAGGAAGTTTGGAAAATAGTTGAAGACTCACGATGCTCTAAGAATGTCCTCTTAGCTTTCAATGCAATCTTCCTCACTCTCATTCCCAAAGAAGAAAGGACCACACACCCTAAGCATTTCATACCAATCGCACTTTGCAACGTCATCTACAAAATCATTACAAAGGTAATTGCTATGCACCTCAAAACCATTATTCCTTTCATTATTTCAAAAGAACAGTCTAGATACGTTCAAGGTCATTAGATATTGGATAACATCATCTTGGCACATGAAGTCATCCACTCCCTCAAGTCATCCCACATACTTGGCATGGTAATAAAACTGGATTTCTCTAAATCCTTCGATACAGTAAGCCCAAAATACATGCAACAGAACCTCACAGCCTTTGGCTTTCACCCAAATTGGATCAGTTGGATTCTAAATCTCATTTCTAGCGTCTTCTTCTCCATTCTAGTCAATGGTGCTCATTCCAAAAACAATTCACCCACAAGAGGCATCTTACAGGGTGACCCTCTCTCCCCCTTCCTCTTTTTCATTCTAGCAGAAGGCCTCATCCGTCACATTCAAGCTCACATAGCTAGTGGGGCCCTCCAGGGTCTCAAACTCAATGACATGGATTCCCCCATTTCCCACAGTCAATTTGTAGATGAAACCATGGAAATGGGCTCAGCCACTGCAAAATAAGCCTCCACCATCAATACCATCCTGGATGACTTCTCTACAGCCTCAAGTATATCTATCAACGTAGGTAAATCCCAGATATTTTTCTTCAACACCCCAGAAGCCATTCAAGTCCACTTAACCAATCTTTTAGGATTTATCAGGAGTTCCATTCCATCCAAATACCCCCCTCCCCTCCCCCACACACACATAAAAGTCTCTCGCGCATTAGCCCCTGGGATCCCCTTATTACCTCCCTTGATCCTCGCCTCCAATCTTGGACCTTTAGATCCCTAAACTTGGCAGGTCGACGTGCCCTTCTAAGATAGGTTCTTCAATCCATTCCCTTATATCTTTTCTCATCCTTAGTTGCACCCAAATCCGTCATCAATTCCATTCGCTCCATTCAAAGAAATTTTATCTGGCAATGTATCAAGGAAGGTCGAAAGTGGACACTAGTTAAATGGGAAGATCTCTGCAAACCTAAAGCCTCAAGTGGCCTTGATTTGAGAGACCCAAGAACCCTAAACAAAGTCTTGGGGGGGGGAAACTTAGTGGAGATGGTTAACCCACCCTTTTGATCCATGAGATAAACTCTGGAGAAGCAAATATGCCCCCAAACTCGAGGATAACAAAATGATCAGACTCACCAAATAGCTTCCAAGATCCTGAATATGGAATGTTTCTTATCCAAATCACTCTCATTCAGGAACATTCTTTCTGAGAGCTTCAAAATGGGCAAACTTCCCTCTTCTAGACTGATTCTTGGCAGCAATTACCCCCCCTCCACCTCAAGGACAATATGAAGGAAATATTTCACCACATGAGAAACAACACCCACCTTCCCATCTCCCATTACTGGAAAGCCCACTCTGATCATCCTCACTTGAGAGATTGGAACGCCACTCATCAAATTATGCATTTACCATCAACCTGCAATTTAGATCCATGGCATTCAAAAGTGGAGAGAAGGAAAATAAGTATTCATCATGATCCAGATATTCTCCGATGGGGCCACACTCCACAGGGAGTTTTCTCCATCAAGGAGGACTATAGGATAACAACAAATCATCACTCACTATTGAAAGAGGAAATTTGGGCAAAAATGTGGAAAATCAACCACTGGCCCAAAGTTTGCACTTTTCTCTGGTTGGTGGCTCAAAATAAAATCCTCACTTGGGAAAATCTTCTAAAACGAGGATTCACAAGTCCCTCTAGATGCCCTCTATGTTGTAATAAAAAAGAAACTACAAAACATCTCCTCAACCAGTGCACTTACAGCCTAAACTTACGAGACCAAGTGGCTACAATCATGTGCACTACTGACATAAAGGTGGCAAGCATCAAAGAAACTTTCAAGCACTTGTGACAACAATCTTTCAAAAATCCAATTCTCAACTAAATATGGATTTTTCTTCCAAGATTCCTCGTCTGGAAAATCTGGAAAGAGAGAAAAACCAAAAAAATTATATCTTCTTTGCTCCCTAAAGCACAAGTCTGGGCATGCATTCATTCCTACAATAGAGAAACAATTTGTTCCCAAACCTAGAACCCATAATATCTTCAATGTGACCCACCTGAGGCCACCATCATCACCCATTGGGAACTCCTGACCAACCCCCCTCCCACCTGTCCCCCATCAAGTCCACCCAACCTATCTAGTCCCTCTTATTGGAGCAAACCCACAGACGGTTTCATCAAACTAAATTTCGATGGCGCCTCCAAAGGAAACCCAGGGCCAACAGGCTTTGGGGCAGTCTTCAGAAATGACGAAGGAAGCGTCCTTCTAATCTCAGCTGGAAGCCTTGGCCACAACACCAACAATGTTACTAAACTTTGGGCACTCATTCAAGGCCTGCTCATTGCCAACAAATTGGGTTTTTCCAAACTCATCATGGAGGGTGACTCACGAATCATCTTAAACCTCTTCTCCAAGCTTCTCACTGACTTGTCCCCATCCAAAATCTCCTCTAGATGGTGACTCCTCAGTAAGTTGGAACTCCTCAATTCCTTAATTCTCCCCAACTTCTCTCTCATCCATTCTCATGAACTTTGCAGAGAAGCCAATCAAATTGTTGATAAACTTGCCAATGTAGGGGTGGAACTCACTCGTGGTGATCTCCTCTATTCACCTTCCCACAACTCGAACCACCCTGTCTTTTCCAACTGCTTGACAATGACTCTCAAAGAAATCTCAACCCCGGATGGGGTGACATCCAACAACCACGTCCACCTTGATAGCACACACATCACCCACCCCCTCTCTTCTAAGGTGGTGACCCAACAACGAGCATTCAATCTACCTGCAACCGCATCTGCTACAACACCTGAAGTCGTCCTCCCTCCTATACAAAACTCATGTGGAATTGATGGCTCCTCAACCTCCCTTGTAGGTTAACCTTGTCACACTTCCTCTATAGATGGATCATTTTGAAATTTTCTTAGCCCCACGAGCTCCTCTCCTGGCGCCTGCTCTTCTTCCCAAGCCTTCTCTCCTCCTTCACTCTGAGATTCGAACTCCAGCCTCGCACATCTTTTGTACTCCCTCTCTTCCTCTGTGCGACTCTCTCTGCACTCTCTTCATGCCTAGAATCTGCGGGCACTCGATCATAGAAGGCGTATGATATTCACAAAGTAATCGGCCTCCTTCCATTTCGCATCCATGTTGCACATGTCCCTGCCAAATTAACATGGCCCAGTGTCCCCCTCCTTCCAAAGGCGAAAACATAGACCGTAAACCGCCCGACGCTCCACCCTTGACTTCTGCCTCTAGTTCGCTTCCTCCGAATCCAGATGTTGCTTCCAGTTCTTCCCCCACCCCTCCACCTGATCCTAACTTCACTGATGTTCAGAGAGAAACAATCCAGGCTCTATGCAAGGACAATGCATAAATGGAATTCCGCCAGGATCTGATGGAGAAGCGCCTAGACTGGCTTATGGATTCTGGAGCTCAAGACCCTTCTCAACGCTGCACAATAGAGGAGCTGCTTCAGGCAACGATGGAGCCGAAATGGCTGGATGTGTCAGAGCATGTCTTCCCACATAGCTATACAAGCAAGTAATTCTCATGGTCTGCCATTTTTTGTTTCTCATAACCTCTATCTGGTCTATCAAATCAGAGAGTTATCTTTCTTGTTTCAAAAATAAGCTTAGCTTAAATATTTTAAATGTGCATCATGCTAGACTATTAAACAACAAAAAAATTAGTAAAATATTATGGAACTTTTATCTCTGATGGTGAGGTTGGTTTCCTTTCATAACAACCTTAGCACCAATTTCTCAAACCTTATATGTAAATTTGATTCTAAAAGTTAATACAACTACTTGCTTACAATTTTTTTTTTAACATTCCTCACTGATATTTGAATTTGTCTAACTAAAGTTCTCATCTTATATTTCACTTTGATTATAATGGTTGGCGTAGATTGTCACGATTTTCAAGCAAGTTTATTAAAATAACAACAATAATGGTGATTGAGTTTTTTCTATTTTATTATGGCTAACCTGGCCCACGATGGTCGATGTATGTTGTCATTATTTTTTATGAAACTTATCGCATTACCAATAATAATGATAATGACCACTATTGAATTTATTCAATATATAGTCACAACTTCGATAAGATGAGTTCAATATGGTGGGTAGTATCGAAAAATTGTTGAATGAACCCATAAAAAAGATTTGGAATGAAGGTAAACAACAAAATATAAGATATTATAATGATTTTTACACATAAAATTAATATTATATTCCTCTTGACAAACACATTGTTATAGCAAAATTTGAATTCTTAGCATTTCCAAAAATAGGATTAAGCAAAACGATGAATTCTTTTTAACACTAGCTCCTTGAGGGAGCCCACAGACCATTCATTAATCCATGTTATTTTTTCATATTCGAGGGTATGTCGCTCAAAGAGGTAGGATTGATGGTGCACCCGGAGAAAGTGGGCGCTCTTGCTGACTAGCTGCTACTGAGTTACCGTCTACATATAATTGAGTGTAGATATGTTAGATAATTAAATGTAGGCCTATAAAAACAAATTCATTCTAAAAATCATTTGTTAATTTTATAATTCACCAAAAAAAAATGGCATACACGAGGGAAATAAAGTCCCATCACTATGCTTAGAACTAATAGGAAATTGTATTAGTAAAATTCAATAAATACAAAAATAAATTTTTTTTTTTAACAATAAATCTACTACAAAATAAATTTTCTTTTAACAATAAATCTACTTAATATTTAATTTCCTTGAAATTTTGGACATGTTTGGAGATTATAAAGAGTAAACTAGCAAAATGCATCCATTGATGCAACAAAAGCAAATCAAGTAATAGGCGGTCAACACTGGTTGATCGTGAGGTCGAAGCTAAAGTCCCTAGGTGGAGGCAAAGACTAAGAAGGGTAAACTTACATTGTTGGATGTTGAAGTCGAGTAGGTTTGAGGGCTTTAAAGGCCAAGGTGGGATCTCTTTTCAACTTGGCGATGGGAAAGGTTCGAACAACTATAGGGGAAATAGGGCTCAATCATGAAGAGGTAAGGGTTAGCTTGGGTTATGATTTCACTTTTAGTGCTACATGAAATTCCCTCTGACATTTATCTACAAGAACCAATACTTTCTAAAGGCTTGGCCATGGCTCGTTGCTTTGAGATGGGATTACTTCTTATGGGTTTCGATCATGGATTAGTGAGCATTCATGGCACGACTTATGATTCCTTCTTGTAGACTATATTTAAGCAGACAAGAGACCCCAACTTTGTATGCATGAAATCATTTGGATGACTTCTATATTTTGGATGCATGTTGGTGTTATGCTCAGTTTTGATATGTAGGCTTATGGAAGATTTCCCTTCTCCACTTTTTTAAATTATGGTAAAGATGAAATTGAGGTTGTGTAGGATCAATAAGTGTATAGAAGAAATGAAAAATGGAATTTGTTTTTGAGAAACCACTCATTTTTCATTTTAAGATGAATTATTTCTTATCAAAATACAAATGCCAAACAATGAATGGGAAAAAATTTGCTAGACAAACCTTAATTTTAATTATAGAAGTTCAATGGTATAGAACAAATTCACACACATGTGCGCACACACAATATGACTATATATATTATAATACTTATTATTAAAGAAAATAATCATCATTACAACCCTAAAATTAAAATGAAGACACAAATAATGTTAGACATAGTTGATCTCTACTTGAAATTGCTATTATTCTTAAGTGATTAACCTTAGAGGAACAAATTGAAATCAAAGGAAGAATCTTGTCATGATTTTCTTTGCTTTCACTATATATGGTGTATCAAGCTTACTAATTGGATTTACACATAATAAAAGTGATTTTCTAATTGGATTCACACAAATAAAAGATCAGTGGCTCCTATGGATCCATTTTTATCCCCAAAGGCTCTCAATAGTAGAACACATGTGTTCTGATACCAATTTGTAACTTCCCGCAATGGTGTAACTAATAATAAAAAAACATTCCTTTGTTATTACGAGTATATCTACTTGAAATTGTAGATCAATAATACAAGCTCTTACATATATGCAACTAATAGAAATATTGTACAAGAAAAGCTAACCACAAATCCATAAAGGGGGTATAATACACAACTAAGCTAGTCAAAATAAGAAAACCTCGGAGTTACAACAAATATTCAAAATTTCAAAAGTACTTGTATCTTGAAACTCATCCTAGTCCAATAATTGGGATATCAACACTCCAGATTCCTCGAATTAGTCTTCAATCAAGAGGGAGAAATCACACCAAAGGGGCATTTTTCCACCAACCAATGCAATCACCTTCAAAAGTGTTCCCCGTCGAGGAAGGCTCAAGCTCAATGAGGATAGGAACCACAAACTCATAGTGTTCTCAAGAATCCCACCCAACTACTTAGGACTAAATCAATAGGCTTAAAATCAATTCAACCTAGGTTTGTTGGAGAGGCTCCTCGACTTGCAAGACCTCCAAATCCCATCGGATTATGGTATACAAGGGTCTTACTACCACCTTCAGTTAGTGATCACAACCACAATAATAGTGGCGCCCCCCTCAAGTAAATATCTTACTACCACCTTCAATTTGGTGATCGCAATCATGACAATAATGGTGTCTTTAGAGTTTGCACCCAAAGTAAAATAATGCAAGAAACAATGCACATTGAGCTTTAGTACCCCTTCAAGTTGTTGGCACAATCTTAACCTTTTAATCCACATTGACATGGTGGGTACAAACACATTCATATCCCAACTCACCAATAACATAACACAAATGCATTTTAAGTATTAAGTTCCTCATAACCCCTTTCCCCATCAACAACCCTTGAAAATAGGCAAGCAATTGATGTAGTAATGCCAAGACAAGTAAACCCCTCCCAAGATTTGTTTCTTGGCTTCCCCTCTACTCATGAAAGGGAGAATTTGGGTTTAAGGGTGAATTTATAAGTATCCAACACAAGGTAAAAGTAAAATACAACCATTTTCCATTCTACCCATTTACCTAGGTTAACTTTGGAAATCATTTTCACAACTTTTCCCTTTCCCATGCTTTTTTTCCTAGCTCTAGAAAATGATGAGATAGTATAGTCATCCCCATTGAGAAATAAACCCTTTCCCTAAGTGTGTTTCTCCTTTTACATGTATCATATTAATCCCACCAACATATCCATATACAATAACCTCATAAATCATAACTCATAATCATGCTAGACCATTTAGGTGAGATGCATTCATGATGAGCTAACTTGTCACACAATATATTAACACCACATAGTATTAAAGCATCATGAACATCATAAATCATTAATCACATAGTGTTAGAGCATCATAACTCATTAATTACAAAGTAAACATCATATAGTATAAAAGCATCATTAATCATCTAAAAACGATCATCAAGCCATATAATCCTGCAAGCCCAAATTATTGAGATCTAGTGTATCTAAAAAAAAGGGAAGAAAATAAAGTCTAACATTGGGGTCTCACAATTTAGTTTTAATAGAATATTTACTTAAAAAAAGATAACAGAACATGGTTATGGAACTAAATATCAAAGATGCCAAATATGCATGTAGGTTTTTTCTACTCTAGCATAGAGTTTATATGTTAGTGTGCCTTGAGTTTTTTTCTTATAATTGTTCTTTATTGTTTAGAATTCCTTCCATAAATAGGATTGGATTAGGTAGCGAGACTTGATTTTGTAAAATTATGAAAGGAACTCTTAGGAAGCGAGACTTGGTTGGTAAAATTATGGAAGGAACTCTTAAGAAGCAAGACTTGGTTTTGTAAAATTATGAAAAGAACTCTTATTAGTCCTTGTTGAAGGCCAAGGCTATACCATTCAATTCATAATTGACTAACTACTAATTTTATCTTTAGCTTAAATTTTTCCCTCATTTCCAATGTAAAACATAGGCCACTCTCAATAATGAATGGATGGATGCAATCATCTTTGCAACGAAAGGCGTCGAGAATGGAAACGAACCGAGTATGTGTGTGCAAGGATGGAAACATAAAATGCAAGCATGAATGTGCGGCTTCACAATACACAACCAACTATCACACCATTCAAAGTGTGAAAACTTGGAACAACTAACACGTCTTGAATTCACCAATGATCCTATTGTCGTTTCCAACTAATTTAGGAATTAGCGCCCAACTAATTTAATGATCCTATTGTCGTTTCCAACTGATTTAGGGATTAGCGTCCAACTAATTTAGGGATTAATTTTTATAAGTTTTATTATATAGCATACATAAGTTTTAAATTCCAGTGAATATAGAACTCCTATCCAGCCTTTGACGAAGTATTGAGTCGCAACCAAGTATTGAGTTAATTCCTTTGTATGTGCGACACACACATGACAGCAATCATCCCGTGGTTAAATGAAGAATATTTTCTAAAACCACAATAATAAGTCCTCATTCCATGAGGTACAAAGAAATTATAATAATATTTTTATTTTATAATTGGTGGCTCCAAAGTTTATTTGACTTGTTTATATGGTTGTGATTTTTCGAAATCATTTTTCTAAAGATTTTGCATTTCATATATACATTTTCGTTGAAAGTAAAAAAAAAAATTATACAATTTTGAAAAATATAACTAATTCTTTTAAATATTTTATGTTTTTAGTAATAACATAATTTATTTTGTTTGTGAACTTGATTTTTGAAATGAATTACAATGCAATGAAATAATTAAAAACAAATTTTAGTTTATGTGTATTAATTTGAAATATGTTTTTGGGATGTAGAGTTGGTGATGTAATGTTTTATTAAGACATTTAGTTATGTGAAGTTATTAATTCAAATCCCTCTACTTATCTTGTGTCTGTTAAATATCTTGTGTGTTATGGTTTCTCTGGTTGGAAAGATCAAAACATTACCGAATCCAATGACGGGAAATCATAGCGACTACAATTCCTCAACTATCACTCCCATGTTGAATAGCTCAAAATGTTGTTGAAATTTAATATTGATAGGTAGAATACTCCTATGTGTAACAACTCAAAATGTTGTTGAAACTTAATAATGATAGGTAGAATCCTTGAGACAGCATGGTCAATAAACAACCGTCACCCATAACATTTGATGGAGAGCGCACATAACAAAATGTCAAGTATCTGATATGGAACACACTTATTGTGCAAATCAGCAATGGACTCACATTTAAACCAAATGCATTATTTAAAAAGATGATTTTATGCTACAGATTACCAAATCGTTTTGTCCAAATGCCTCATC
>SNQJ01S0065828.1:88442-105009 GCA_010110895.2 Picea sitchensis | reverse complement strand
TAAGCAAAACGATGAATTCTTTTTAACACTAGCTCCTTGAGGGAGCCCACAGACCATTCATTAATCCATGTTATTTTTTCATATTCGAGGGTATGTCGCTCAAAGAGGTAGGATTGATGGTGCACCCGGAGAAAGTGGGCGCTCTTGCTGACTAGCTGCTACTGAGTTACCGTCTACATATAATTGAGTGTAGATATGTTAGATAATTAAATGTAGGCCTATAAAAACAAATTCATTCTAAAAATCATTTGTTAATTTTATAATTCACCAAAAAAAAATGGCATACACGAGGGAAATAAAGTCCCATCACTATGCTTAGAACTAATAGGAAATTGTATTAGTAAAATTCAATAAATACAAAAATAAATTTTTTTTTTTAACAATAAATCTACTACAAAATAAATTTTCTTTTAACAATAAATCTACTTAATATTTAATTTCCTTGAAATTTTGGACATGTTTGGAGATTATAAAGAGTAAACTAGCAAAATGCATCCATTGATGCAACAAAAGCAAATCAAGTAATAGGCGGTCAACACTGGTTGATCGTGAGGTCGAAGCTAAAGTCCCTAGGTGGAGGCAAAGACTAAGAAGGGTAAACTTACATTGTTGGATGTTGAAGTCGAGTAGGTTTGAGGGCTTTAAAGGCCAAGGTGGGATCTCTTTTCAACTTGGCGATGGGAAAGGTTCGAACAACTATAGGGGAAATAGGGCTCAATCATGAAGAGGTAAGGGTTAGCTTGGGTTATGATTTCACTTTTAGTGCTACATGAAATTCCCTCTGACATTTATCTACAAGAACCAATACTTTCTAAAGGCTTGGCCATGGCTCGTTGCTTTGAGATGGGATTACTTCTTATGGGTTTCGATCATGGATTAGTGAGCATTCATGGCACGACTTATGATTCCTTCTTGTAGACTATATTTAAGCAGACAAGAGACCCCAACTTTGTATGCATGAAATCATTTGGATGACTTCTATATTTTGGATGCATGTTGGTGTTATGCTCAGTTTTGATATGTAGGCTTATGGAAGATTTCCCTTCTCCACTTTTTTAAATTATGGTAAAGATGAAATTGAGGTTGTGTAGGATCAATAAGTGTATAGAAGAAATGAAAAATGGAATTTGTTTTTGAGAAACCACTCATTTTTCATTTTAAGATGAATTATTTCTTATCAAAATACAAATGCCAAACAATGAATGGGAAAAAATTTGCTAGACAAACCTTAATTTTAATTATAGAAGTTCAATGGTATAGAACAAATTCACACACATGTGCGCACACACAATATGACTATATATATTATAATACTTATTATTAAAGAAAATAATCATCATTACAACCCTAAAATTAAAATGAAGACACAAATAATGTTAGACATAGTTGATCTCTACTTGAAATTGCTATTATTCTTAAGTGATTAACCTTAGAGGAACAAATTGAAATCAAAGGAAGAATCTTGTCATGATTTTCTTTGCTTTCACTATATATGGTGTATCAAGCTTACTAATTGGATTTACACATAATAAAAGTGATTTTCTAATTGGATTCACACAAATAAAAGATCAGTGGCTCCTATGGATCCATTTTTATCCCCAAAGGCTCTCAATAGTAGAACACATGTGTTCTGATACCAATTTGTAACTTCCCGCAATGGTGTAACTAATAATAAAAAAACATTCCTTTGTTATTACGAGTATATCTACTTGAAATTGTAGATCAATAATACAAGCTCTTACATATATGCAACTAATAGAAATATTGTACAAGAAAAGCTAACCACAAATCCATAAAGGGGGTATAATACACAACTAAGCTAGTCAAAATAAGAAAACCTCGGAGTTACAACAAATATTCAAAATTTCAAAAGTACTTGTATCTTGAAACTCATCCTAGTCCAATAATTGGGATATCAACACTCCAGATTCCTCGAATTAGTCTTCAATCAAGAGGGAGAAATCACACCAAAGGGGCATTTTTCCACCAACCAATGCAATCACCTTCAAAAGTGTTCCCCGTCGAGGAAGGCTCAAGCTCAATGAGGATAGGAACCACAAACTCATAGTGTTCTCAAGAATCCCACCCAACTACTTAGGACTAAATCAATAGGCTTAAAATCAATTCAACCTAGGTTTGTTGGAGAGGCTCCTCGACTTGCAAGACCTCCAAATCCCATCGGATTATGGTATACAAGGGTCTTACTACCACCTTCAGTTAGTGATCACAACCACAATAATAGTGGCGCCCCCCTCAAGTAAATATCTTACTACCACCTTCAATTTGGTGATCGCAATCATGACAATAATGGTGTCTTTAGAGTTTGCACCCAAAGTAAAATAATGCAAGAAACAATGCACATTGAGCTTTAGTACCCCTTCAAGTTGTTGGCACAATCTTAACCTTTTAATCCACATTGACATGGTGGGTACAAACACATTCATATCCCAACTCACCAATAACATAACACAAATGCATTTTAAGTATTAAGTTCCTCATAACCCCTTTCCCCATCAACAACCCTTGAAAATAGGCAAGCAATTGATGTAGTAATGCCAAGACAAGTAAACCCCTCCCAAGATTTGTTTCTTGGCTTCCCCTCTACTCATGAAAGGGAGAATTTGGGTTTAAGGGTGAATTTATAAGTATCCAACACAAGGTAAAAGTAAAATACAACCATTTTCCATTCTACCCATTTACCTAGGTTAACTTTGGAAATCATTTTCACAACTTTTCCCTTTCCCATGCTTTTTTTCCTAGCTCTAGAAAATGATGAGATAGTATAGTCATCCCCATTGAGAAATAAACCCTTTCCCTAAGTGTGTTTCTCCTTTTACATGTATCATATTAATCCCACCAACATATCCATATACAATAACCTCATAAATCATAACTCATAATCATGCTAGACCATTTAGGTGAGATGCATTCATGATGAGCTAACTTGTCACACAATATATTAACACCACATAGTATTAAAGCATCATGAACATCATAAATCATTAATCACATAGTGTTAGAGCATCATAACTCATTAATTACAAAGTAAACATCATATAGTATAAAAGCATCATTAATCATCTAAAAACGATCATCAAGCCATATAATCCTGCAAGCCCAAATTATTGAGATCTAGTGTATCTAAAAAAAAGGGAAGAAAATAAAGTCTAACATTGGGGTCTCACAATTTAGTTTTAATAGAATATTTACTTAAAAAAAGATAACAGAACATGGTTATGGAACTAAATATCAAAGATGCCAAATATGCATGTAGGTTTTTTCTACTCTAGCATAGAGTTTATATGTTAGTGTGCCTTGAGTTTTTTTCTTATAATTGTTCTTTATTGTTTAGAATTCCTTCCATAAATAGGATTGGATTAGGTAGCGAGACTTGATTTTGTAAAATTATGAAAGGAACTCTTAGGAAGCGAGACTTGGTTGGTAAAATTATGGAAGGAACTCTTAAGAAGCAAGACTTGGTTTTGTAAAATTATGAAAAGAACTCTTATTAGTCCTTGTTGAAGGCCAAGGCTATACCATTCAATTCATAATTGACTAACTACTAATTTTATCTTTAGCTTAAATTTTTCCCTCATTTCCAATGTAAAACATAGGCCACTCTCAATAATGAATGGATGGATGCAATCATCTTTGCAACGAAAGGCGTCGAGAATGGAAACGAACCGAGTATGTGTGTGCAAGGATGGAAACATAAAATGCAAGCATGAATGTGCGGCTTCACAATACACAACCAACTATCACACCATTCAAAGTGTGAAAACTTGGAACAACTAACACGTCTTGAATTCACCAATGATCCTATTGTCGTTTCCAACTAATTTAGGAATTAGCGCCCAACTAATTTAATGATCCTATTGTCGTTTCCAACTGATTTAGGGATTAGCGTCCAACTAATTTAGGGATTAATTTTTATAAGTTTTATTATATAGCATACATAAGTTTTAAATTCCAGTGAATATAGAACTCCTATCCAGCCTTTGACGAAGTATTGAGTCGCAACCAAGTATTGAGTTAATTCCTTTGTATGTGCGACACACACATGACAGCAATCATCCCGTGGTTAAATGAAGAATATTTTCTAAAACCACAATAATAAGTCCTCATTCCATGAGGTACAAAGAAATTATAATAATATTTTTATTTTATAATTGGTGGCTCCAAAGTTTATTTGACTTGTTTATATGGTTGTGATTTTTCGAAATCATTTTTCTAAAGATTTTGCATTTCATATATACATTTTCGTTGAAAGTAAAAAAAAAAATTATACAATTTTGAAAAATATAACTAATTCTTTTAAATATTTTATGTTTTTAGTAATAACATAATTTA
The DNA here is from genome assembly GCA_010110895.2 of Picea sitchensis. NCBI lineage: Eukaryota > Viridiplantae > Streptophyta > Pinopsida > Pinales > Pinaceae > Picea > Picea sitchensis. Next base: position 100,659 of record SNQJ01S0065828.1, on the reverse strand, counting down.
TTTTGTTTGTGAACTTGATTTTTGAAATGAATTACAATGCAATGAAATAATTAAAAACAAATTTTAGTTTATGTGTATTAATTTGAAATATGTTTTTGGGATGTAGAGTTGGTGATGTAATGTTTTATTAAGACATTTAGTTATGTGAAGTTATTAATTCAAATCCCTCTACTTATCTTGTGTCTGTTAAATATCTTGTGTGTTATGGTTTCTCTGGTTGGAAAGATCAAAACATTACCGAATCCAATGACGGGAAATCATAGCGACTACAATTCCTCAACTATCACTCCCATGTTGAATAGCTCAAAATGTTGTTGAAATTTAATATTGATAGGTAGAATACTCCTATGTGTAACAACTCAAAATGTTGTTGAAACTTAATAATGATAGGTAGAATCCTTGAGACAGCATGGTCAATAAACAACCGTCACCCATAACATTTGATGGAGAGCGCACATAACAAAATGTCAAGTATCTGATATGGAACACACTTATTGTGCAAATCAGCAATGGACTCACATTTAAACCAAATGCATTATTTAAAAAGATGATTTTATGCTACAGATTACCAAATCGTTTTGTCCAAATGCCTCATCGATTTTTGCAATTGTTGTATGGAAGAATCTACATTTGCTATGGTATTTTGAAAGTAATTTTACAAATTAGGAAGAAGGGTATGTCAAGCTTATGTAATATCATTTGCAAGTTGTGCATGCTATTTTGTGAATTCATGAAATACAAAACTGAAATCAAGATTTTTTCTCTCCCAGGTCACCTCCAACATCATAAGTTCACATATATTCCTATTCATGCACCAATTTACCTAACACCTAACCTAGCATGCCCACTAAACTAACCTGGCATACCCTATCCTTTCTCTAAAACGTGTGGTATTTCTTACTAAAGAAAAGGATGATTTGGGGACTTCTTTATCCCAAAGCGTTTTTCATTGGGAAAAACAAATTATAAGCATATTTTTTCACAACAAATAGGGGCTCTGAATTATTCTTACAAAAGATGTAGATCTAAAAGTGAAGATATCATCTGCCATGTTTGTGAAAAACATATATCATAATGCGTCTTCCATGTTTGTGAAGAACATAGATCATAATGCGTTTAATAACTGAAGCAATTCTCGAAACAAGGTATGATGGAGACCTGAGTAATAATATGTATGTAATATCACCTTTCGATTAATATATGTCATTTAATTTACCAAATGAAATCTTCCATAGATATCCCATCAACGATTCCCAACAAGAAATGGTAAACATGATTGTGAGAAGCAATCCCTGGGAAGACAAATTCCAATTTCAGTTTCACCTTTGCATCAATATATGTCATTAAATTTACCAAATGCAATCTTCCATAGATATCCCATCAATGATTGATACGGATTTATTTTCAGAACGAAATGAAAGCAGATAAATTACAATGAAATAGTCATGAAAATCTCCATAAACAAAGAAATACAACAATACTTGATTTCTATTAATGAAATAATTGTAAAGAGACTGTAAAAATACAGAGTGCAAGACTCGCTAGAATGGTGGCATCTTTATCTCTAAGAAGAGATGTGATGGATAAGCTCATTGGATCCCCCTCTTTGGGATCTACTAGTTCTTCTAGATGAATTGTTGTGGTTGCGATAGTAGAAGTGGGGTCTGGGTCGATGATCTGTCTGTTTTCAATATTTTCTAGATTGGATTCTGAATCCGGTTTCAGCTCTGTGTCTTTGACCCCGGCCACCAATGATTTTTTCAATTGACATTCATCGATGTTGTGCCAAGGGATTTTGTGGAAGTCACACCACTTCCCAGTGTCATTATTTGTCTTTACTTTACCCTTTTTTTCCTGTGTCTTGGACTGGTTGTCTAGAGGTTTTTGGTTAGGGTTGTCTTTACTATGCTTTGGTTGTTGTATATTTGTAGACCCAAATTCCCATTTGTTTTGGTGCCTAAAATTCTGCTCGATTTTGAGAACATATCAATAGGCAACTCCCAATGATGAGATTTTTAGGAATCCATTTCGGTTTGGATGTACCTATGCAAAGCTCCACGATATTTCAGAACTAGATGTCACTGAGAGTCTTTGATACCTAGCTTGGTGCAAAAGGTATGGAAATTATTTGTGAACTCTGACACTGTTTGTCTCTTCTCTTGCCAGAATGTGGTCCATCTCATATACTGGTCTTCATAGTTATCAAAGGGATAGTATTGTTCTTTGACTACATCCACAAAAAAAATTCCAAGTGGGCTCAACCCCATATATTCTATATTCCTCTATGGAACTTTGCTCCCAGTAGGTTTCCCACCAATGTTTGACATGGGGGAGAGCCTTGAGGAGTGCGAAGGTGATCTTTTCCCTGTCGGAAAAATTTTGAACCGAGAAATAACCTTCTAATAGACTTAACCATTTTTCTAGGGCATCCACATCTATCTGACCTTCAATTATGGGAATATCAAAATTAACTTGTACCTTGAAGGGAAAGGTTCCTCCAAAATGGCCACTTGATGAAGATGCACCTGCTTCTATCGGTAGGCGTTGAAGAATGTGTGCAAAATTCTCCATCATTTCATCCCTCTATCACGCGAGAGATTTCTCAAGAAACAGGTTAATATAATCTTTTTCTCCTCCATATTTCTTTTCTGCTGCCATCGAGGGTTTCTTGGGCATGCGAGAGTGATTGTCCTCAAGAGAGACAAACTCGAGACCCAACTAGATATACTCGTACCTATTTGAGGACATGCGCTAAAAAATGATCGAGAGCAACCTTGCTCTGATACCATTGATCCAGATTTATTTTTGGAACAAAATAAAAGTACAAAAATTACAATGAAATACTCATGAAAATTGTCAGAAATAGAGAAATACAACAATACTTGATTTTTATTAATGAAAGAATTGTAAAGAGACTGTAAAAATACAAAGTGCAAGACTCACTAGAATTGTGGCATCTTTATCTTTGAGAAGAAATGTGACGACTACGCTCATTCGCCAGAAGATGATTAAAATGAGGCTCTAAAGGCCTTTTTATGATAAACAGGAATGCCAAAACCCTAGACATCCAAAAACCTAACCTTAGGAGATGAAATGCCAAAAGTCAAGTGGGTCCCGTTTGGGTAAGTTAGTACATTAACTTCTCGGGGTCATAACTTTTGCATATGATCTTCGTTTCAGGTGCGTGATATCCTATTGGAAAGGTCTTTTTGAGAACTACGCATTACACTGTCAAACTCCGACTCTGTCTATAGTTTGACTGTGGCGAGCCCAAACAACCCTGTTTAGGGGCCCAAAACAAACCTGGAAGTACAACAAGATGTGTTGACATGAAAACATACAAAATAAGCCAATTGGGTTAGGTGGGAGGCCACTAGTATCCACCTAAAATATGTGTAGGGCTTCAGACAACCCCAAAAGTGTAGAACCCACAATTACAAAGAAGTACAAAAGAACATGTTGTACTAAAAACTAACAAGAGGGGCCAGTTGGAACATGTGGGTGGCCACCAATATCCACCTGGATCAATGATTCCCGACAAGAAATGGTAAACATGATTGTGAGAAGAAATCCCTGGGAAGACAAATTCCATTTTTTGGTTCGATTCTCAGAAAAAAGAAGTTTGTATGATTATTTTAGAAAAAAGAAGTTTGTATGATAATTTTAGAAAAAAGAAGTTTGTATGATCATTTTAGAAAAAATAAGTTTGTATGATCATTTTAGAAAAAAGAAGTTCATCTGATCATTTGACAAGCAGAGCTTGTACTCATTGTAACATGGCTATGTTAAATTGCTTGAGGTAGGGCGTTTGTGAAAATCAATAGAGAATTACTTCGCAGAATATATTTACCTTTTTTGGAAATTTTAATTACAAGTCGTGAGCTTCACGCTTACGTAGATTCTGTCTATCACGGAAACAGATACATTAGTCTATCATACACGTCAATAAAGAGTGTTAGCAGGATTTTATTTAATGAGTCGATCTTTATCTTTCTCGAGCTCTATTATGAAGATGACAGTCAAACATAATTTATTGTTGTCTTAATTGTTTTTAGTCGATTTTACTTCTACATGAAGTATTAGTTATGTGTGTGTGTGTGTGTAAGTAGTCAATAGATGCAGAGACATAGAGAGAACAAAGTCGATAGTTATCAAGAAACAACAAATGTGAGGATTCGAAGAAGTATGAGAGCACAAGCTCTATGTTTTACAAGTTTGTAGAAGTTGTCAGAGTCGAAGCTCGACACAGTTTTATGTATTTTTTAATAGCGCATAGTGTTGAAGTTCATAATATATTAGTTATCTTTGTGTTGATGCATTTCAAAGTCTTTGGTGTGAAATTATCTTCTCTATTTTTATGATCAAGTTAGTAATTATTTTTTTTAAGTGTTAGTATCAAAGTGCACAGTATATTGAGCAATATGTGAACTGCGCGGTAAGTCATGAGAGTTCAATGACGAAGAATTCCATTGTGCGGTCCTTGGAATTGCACCGCGTAGAGTTAGTTTGCACACTGTATATCTAATATTTGGTATTAGAGAAGGTTGATTAGAGAGACTTTTATCAAATTAAGTTTCAGGAGAAGCAACTATGTCATAAGGAAAAAATATGGCTTCTACTTCAAATCTACAACCTCCCACTGTTATAGGAAAAAATTATGAGTTGTGATCCTTGATGATGAAAGCATTATTTAGGGGTCAATATGTATGGGAGATAGTCGAGAGTGGATATGTGGAACCAACAGATCATGCAGTGTACAATGCACTCACACAATCTGAGAAGGATGCTTTGAAAGATCAAAGGAAGAAGGATGGAAAGATGATGTTTTACATAGATCACACCATGCATGAGAGCATAGTCCCAAGGGTTGCATCGAAAAAGCAATCCAAGGAAGCATAAGACATATTACAAACCTCTTATCAAGGTACGGACAAAGTCAAGACTTCAAAAATGCAAATTCTTAGAAGATATTTTGAAACTCTGTTAATGAAAGATACAAATTCAATAGATTCATTTTAGAACCTTGTCATTGGCCTGATAAATCATATTAAGTATCATGGAGAAACCATAGAGGATAGGAAGGTTGTTGAGAAGACACTTAGGATTCTTCCTCCTAAATTTGATACTCTTGTTGTGACTTTGGAAGAAAACAAAGATATGAGTCAGTTTAGTCTAGATGAATTGCAAGCTTCCCTCATTAATCATGAACACATATTGAATAGGTCAAATATGTTATTAGAAAATTCATTTTATGCGCAGTCATATATAAGTCGTGGAAGAGGAAGGAAGGGTGATAACTCTAGAGGCAGAGGAAGGAGTTCCGCTAGAGGTGGACGTAGTAGCAGTCCTGGAAATACCGGTGGAAGAAGTCAAAATCCCAATACCAGTGAAGCAAGTAATCAAGAAATTTGATAAGTCAAATATTCAATGCCATTACTGTAAAAATTATGGACATTATGTATATGAGTGCATGAAGAGATAGTATAATAAAAACAAGCAAGGTCAAGATAAGTCAAACAACACAAATACTCCCTCCATTCCTATGTTTATAGTGCACATTGAAGCAATGGCTATAACTTCGCTAGTTGAATTCAATATTGTTCAAGAAATTTCATGTGACACATGGTATCTATATTCATGTTGTAGTAATCACATGACATGAAACTTAGAATTTTTGTCTAGTTTAGATAAGTTAGTCCAAACTAAAATTACACTTGGAATAGATATCCAAGTCGCTATGTTAGGAAAAGGCAGTATTAATATCTTAATTAAAAAAGGATAACAAAAATTTATGCCTAATGTATATTATGTTTCTAGCCTAAAGCATAATTTGATAAGCACATGATAGTTGTTACATAAAGGATACATAATCTACATGGAAGATAATCATTGTGTGATTATGGACAGATATCCAAGCAATTAGCTTATTGCAAGAATTCAAATGACAAGCAACATAATCTTTCCATTGACATTGAAGCCATCAAAGAAGAGAAAAACAACGCAAGTTGTCAATAATACAAAAGATGTGAATTATGACACTACACTCAAAGCAGAAAGAAAATAAGTAAGTGCATATAGTTCCAAGGAAGGAAAAGTTAGTGCACGCATTTTCAAGAAAGAAGAATATAGTGGCACAGAGATGCAAACAACATTCCAATCTGAAGTGCAGGATGATTCTTGGCTGTGGCATTTTAGATTTGTACATTTTAACTTTGGAGGTTTGAAGCTGCTACATACAAAGGATATGGTGAAAGGTTTTCCATTAATAGAAAAACCATAAAGAATATGTGAAGGTTGCATCTTTGGAAAGCAGCATAGAGAATCGTTTCTAGTTGGAAAGTCATACAGAGAAAAAGCCCCACTGGAAATTGTACATTCAAATATTTGTGGACCAATGCAAACACCATCTATTAGAGGAAATACATATTTTCTTACATTTATTGATGATTTCTTAAGAAAGGCATGGATCTATTTTATAAAACATAAATATGACACATTGGGTTGTTTTCAGTAGTTCAAATTATTTGTGGAGAAGCAGAGTGGTTATTACATCAAGGTTCTAAGAACTGACATAGGAGGTGAATATGTTTCAAGAGAATTTCAGAACTTTTGTAAAGTTCATGGCTTCTACAAGCAATTCATTGTGCAGTATACACCACAATAGAATGGTGTCGCAGAGAGGAAGGATCAAATCATCATGGAAATGATGTGCATTATTGTAACACCCTGTTTCCCCCAGTTTGTAAAAATAACTATAGTGGCCAAGAACTATGGAAAACTCAAAGATGTGAATGTTTGATTTGATGGACCTTTATATAAAAGGTCGATGAATGTAAATTATGTTATGAATATGTGTTGCATAACTGCTAGGAGGGGATGTGCTAAAAGAGACCACGATGGCTAATGAGAGATGGGGGATGGGACCTGGAATGGTTGTGTTAACTTCCACCGAGCCAGTGCCGTACTGGTTTTTACTTGATCAAAGACCAAAGAAAATCTCTGACCCTGGAATGGATTTCCCATTAGATTGGTAGGTGGGGAGGCTCCTCAAGAGTTAATGAGGGGATGGCAGTGAACCGCCCATCCGTAAAATCTCTCAGACCTGACCATGGATGGGGAAATTCATGCCACACACAATCTTGCAAAGAAAAGGCAAGAGAGGAAGTGTGGTAAAGAGGGAGAGAGAGCACGCGCGACAAGGATCGCGGAAGAGAACTGGAGAAACTCTGGAAACACAGGGAGTTCTGAACATAGGAGAAGGAGAGTAACCTTTGTCCTTGACTTCCATTGAGCTGGAAGTAGGAGATTGAATCTCAAAGCATCGTGGTCTAGCTCGGGGGTGGCTAGTGATAAATCCGTTTGGATTACTGAGCCTACGGTTGGGTGGAAATGAGCACCCCTCCCAGCAGTTGCATCACACTTGGTGGATTTGATAAGTGTTTTATGCCTTGTATTTTGAATTGAATATCATGAATACATGCTCATGTTTATATGCCCATAATGATTTCTGTGTGGAATGATTGCCTGGTGTTTTAGACTGGAAATAATGGATGCATGTGTATACTTACATGCCATAGTTGGTTTCTATACAAATGATTAACTATGGGCCATGAGTTCGCTCCACCGAGAATCATCTTGTTTGCTTGATTCTCATAATATTCTAGGAAGGCTCCTAGAGAGTACTCTTCCCTGGGAATTACCCCATAAACCTTGGAATCGTACCAATCCTTTACCCAGATACTTGACTAAGATCAGGGACAATTGCCCAAGAACCATCTGAAGGTTCATGCGATCCGGGTCTGGAAACCTTATACAAGAAAGAGTATCTCTCTAAGGTCTTGGAGTCGTGGGAGTTTAAAGCTCTGAGAGGTTGAATTTAGTGATTCAAGATCAGAAAGGATAGCAAGTTCAATTATTGAAAGAGAATACCCCATCATTGGTAGACGAACGGTCAGAATCCTTTCGGAAACACCCCAGATCCGTCAAGACCTATGGGTCTAGAGGAGGAGCGCAGGCATTAACACCTCAACCCTCTCAACCTTCACAAGTAGTGATGGGATACATGACTGTAAATACAAGGATCTGTCAGAGCTCTATTGACCGTCGATCTTAACCTTTGCATAGGCAGGAGAGTGGACTCGACAACGTCCTGAAAGTCCCGAAGTATTCAAAACCGTCAATCGGCACAGGACGTGTGGCAGTCGGGTAGCATTTCGCTGACTCCCGACTTGGAGTGGTCAAGGGTAGGACTGCACGAACTCATGATTCACGAAATCATGACGTGATCGTGGTCGTTGGATCCAAGCCATGGGAGAACCGTTGATTCAGAACCTCCACGTGGTATCGCGTATTGGGGGTTCGAAGGTTGAAAGAATCTTCTTTCGACTGCAAAAGTCGTGAAGTGAAGAGCATCGAGGGCTCATGCGAACACGTGGCACAACTGTTAGGTGGGGACCGCGTGGTTTACAGGTGGGGCAACAACAAGCGCCCAGAGAAAGGTGGGAGCAGGTGACAAGTGGTGGACAAATGCCGCCTGAGAAAGAGTCAACCCATTGTTGACTTATTATGGCTCAGGGTTTCGCAGGATGAAGAAGTTGCCCCTTTATCGCTAAGGTTGTGAAATGCCGAGAGCCGAGGTCTCATGCGATGGGAAGCAATGACAAAGCTCGTAAGCAGAGTACAATGGAGGAGACAAGTGGCATGTATGCGTCGCTTGGCAGAGTCCACATAACGTTGACCTCTCGCATCTTGGGGATTCGCAAAGGAGGAGCACGAGGGCTCAACACTCTAACTAGTGAAGTCGCGAGTTGAAAGTGCTCCTAGTGTTTAGCCTAGCCTACGGTTACATGTAGCAGGCACTAGTGAGGAGGGAGCCATACCCGTATCGCATCTTGAGTATCAATGTTTGGAGAAAGAGGAGTCGAGAGCCTTGATTCCCAACTCACAAGTTGCGAACGCTGCTTGCACTAAGGCCAGGTTGTGGTTGCTTGGAGGAGGATAAGGGAAGGGATGGTATGCGCTAGGCCCCATAGAAATTCGGGGATTCTGTCCCTCAAATAAAAAGATGAAAAATCTAGGTTGTCGTAGTAGGTGTGTGACAAATTGGTATCAGAGCATGGTTACAACACTTGTCCTACTTGGGCTCATGAACGAGTTGCACAGAAACTCCATTTGAAGTACTCTTAAAAGGAGTAACCCTCTATCTTAACCCCCTTTATCAAAAGTCAAAGTTAAGAATGAAAATTCCTATTGTGTGTATGCATTTAAAAAATATGAATTATGCGCTGGTTATGAATGAATATAAATATTGACTAACAACAAGTGTTTTACTTGCACACAAGTGGACGATCAACTGTGGGAAACTGTAGACACATAGAATGGTGATGCACCACGAAGTGGGGGATGGCTCCCACAATAGAGACGAAGAGTCTGATGAAAGGAGAGCGGTAGAGATCCCTCCAGATCTAGCTGAGACTGTGAGGAGCCTCATGGTTGAACTACAGAGTTGCAAGGCCGACAACGAGAGGTTGATAAAAGAGCAAGAGAAGAAAACTGAAATTAATGCAGTCTTGCTGCAAAGTTTATCCGACATACAAAGACAATTGCAGCATGGACCTAACACCAGTCACGCGGACCGACGACAGACAAAGAAAAGTCGAAGTCCACCCGAGATACATAAACATGGTCTTTTAAGTGGCCACACTGAGAAGAGCACCTTGAGAAAGGTCCACCCCAGAGAGAAGGGACAAGCATCAGAAGATTCCTCTGGAAAGGAAACTGGCGAGTCGGAGGGATCTTCTAGTAGCAGAACTAGTTCTTATTGCCGAAGAAAACAGAAGAAGTGAAAGCATTCCAAAATTCATAATCTTGAAGAATTCAAGAAGGCCAAACCACCCTCTTTCGACGGAGAAATAAAGAAGGGGGAGGAAGCAGAGGCCTAGCTGCTATGACTAAAGAAGTATTTTAGAGTCCATGACTTCTGAGGAAACTTGAAGGCCCGAGTATCCACTTTCAACTTGAATGGAAAGGCTTCCATTTGGTGGGAAGACCTTAAGAATGTAAAAGGGATTCACAAAGAGGACCTATCTTAGGAACGGTTTGAGAAATACTTCAGGAAGAAGTATCTGTCGGAAAAATATTTCAACGAAAAGACTAAAGAGTTCTATGAACTCAAACTGGGGCAACTCACCATAGAGGAATATGTCATAAGATTCCTCGAGTTGCTGAGGTACATACCCTATATAAAAGCAGAAAAGTCAAAGGTGAAACAATTCATCAGTGGACTACCTAAGGACTATCATAACAGGATTGAGTTTGACGAGTCAAAGACCCTAGAAGACACTATCTGAAAGGCAAGATATTGTTATGAACATCTTGGGCATCGGACAAAACCTCACGAAGGCTGGAAGAAAAATAATAGTTTAGTATTCCAGAAAAAGGGGTTTAAATCCCCAAGATTTAAAAACTATAAAAAGGACTCAAGGATGAGCTTCCCAACCTGAAGTGTACACCATCATAATTTCCCCTCCCAGAGCAGAAATAGACCTTTTGGATCTACCCCAGAAAAGATTGATAACCCAAAGAGAGAACCCTTGAAATGTTGGGGTTGTGGAGAAGAACATCTACTGAGGGATTTCCTGCACCGACAACGGAACAGTCGGAGAATTTACAACGTTCAAGAAGCTACCACCGTCAATGACGTGGCCAGGAGTATACCGCAAATTTATGCAGCCGTGGATAATAAAAAAGCTGACCACCAAGCTTCAGTGGTGGAGATGGAAGGTATGATCACCAACAATCTAGTGTCTATTCTAATTGACCCTGGTTCAAATTTGAGTTATATAGCTCCTAACACTGTTGATAAGTGTAAATTATAGCCACATAAACACGCCAAGACATGGTTGGTACAATTAGCCACTGACACCAAAAGAAAGGTAGCGGAGGTCATACCAGCTTGCCAATTCACTATGGGTGAATTCCCCACCCAAGCAACCCTTAACATACTACCCCTAGGATTGTATGACATGTTGATTAGTATGGACTAGCTAGACACATATAAGGCCATACTGGACTGTTACCATAAAACCTTAGAATGTGTAAGTGAAGAAGGAAGAAGGATAACCCTTCGAGGGATCCAAAAACTTATCTCGGTGAGACGAATATCAACCCTTCAAATGGGAAAGTATTGCAGAAAGGGATGTCCACTATATGTGATATAGGTGTTGGAATCAGTTGAAGATGACAAACCAAGCCTCGAAGACCACCCCACACTAAGAGAATATAGAGATGTGTTTCTGAAATTGGTACCGGGTTTACCTCCGAGAAGGGACATTGACTTCTAGATAGAACTTGCACCAAGAGCAATGCTCGTGTCTAGGACACCCTATAGGATAAGCACACCCAAGCTAGTTGAGCTTAAATTACAACTAAAATAAATGATGGACAAAGGCTATATCTGGCCCAACGTTTCCCCATGGGGAGCACCAACTCTGTTTGTGAAGAAGAAAGATGGTACCCTCTGTCTGTGCATAGATTATAGATAGCTCAATAAGGTAACCATAAAGAACAAGTACCCCTTACCCTGGGTTGATGACTTGTTCGATCAATTGGGAGGTGCTTCCATGTTCTCAAAGATTGACTTGAGATTTGGATGCCATCAAGTCGGAATCAAGGGTGAAGACATCCACAAAAATGCCTTCAGGACGAGATATGGTCACTATGATTTTGTGGTAGTACCATTTGGATTAACTAATGCCCCTGCCACTTTTATGTGCTTGATGAACAATGTGCTCAACAAATTTCTAGACAAATTCATACTGGTTTTTATTGACGATATATTAATTTACTCCAAGAATAGAGAGGAACATGAAGAACATATTAGACTTGTTCTGCAAGTGCTAAGAGAACATAAGCTCTATGCCAAATTTAGCAAGTGTGACTTTTTCCAGAATAAAATACATTACTTGGGCCATGTCATATCTGAAAAAGGAGTAGCAGTAGACCCTGATAATATCCGGTCTATCATGGAATGGCCTACCCCAAAGGATGTTTTGGATATCAGATCCTTTATGGGCTTAGCGGGATACTATAGGAGATTTATAAAAGGATTCTCCAAGATTGGTTGCCCGATCACTGCCCTCCAGAAGAAGGGAGCTAAATTCACGTGGACACAAGAATGTGAAGAAAGATTTCAATCCCTGAAACACCTTCTGACCCA